>JABJVR010048807.1:1853-18836 GCA_025773905.1 Chitala chitala | reverse complement strand
GTTAATGAGCACACTGGTTATGAACGTGATGGTTGTGTGAGCTAGACCCAGCTATGTTAATGAGCACACTGGTTATGAACGTGACTGTAACTAATTTTCTGACTTTGTGCATTTACAGCTAAATTTAAATTAAATCTTTGAAATACAACATAAATTTATGTTTTTAACATTTTTTAAGCTAATATACTTTTTTTTTTTCCTCTTCAATTTTCTATGCTGAGTAACATGGCCTCTGTCATAAATACACCATTTAGAACCATGCAGTAATGTGTAATAAACTAAATGCCCTTTTCTACACAGTACTGACTCGTTTCTGCTCACTTTTGGTTCTTTTTTATTCATTGGGAAAAAGTACTGAATACTACCTGGTGCCTTTTTTTGGTATCCGCTCCTCCGAGGTTCCAAGCGAGCTGAGACGATACCAAAAGGTGACACGAACGCTTTAGACTGCTGATTGGTATGAGAGAATCGTCATTCTTGCTTTATCATTGTATGAGACAGGACGTCCTGAAGAAACCCACTGTTTTTAAATAGCAGCACATGTAATGTAGCCTACTTTATAGGTGTTTAGTATTCCATATGTTATTGTATATTATATCTATATCGGCATTTACGCAAGCAGGTAATTACTGTTTTTGCCTGGTGAAATTAATCGAAAATCTATAAATTAACTAGCCAATCAAAATGTCTGGTAAACATGCTCATACATACAAAGAGAGACTTTGGCCTTGTCAGTAGAGGTTTACTTGTACATGTTACAGTCAGTACTGCGGATATGCTGTAATGGAGACGTTTCCTTCAGGTGAGATGCTTCTCTGAACAGTCTGGCACTATGCTGTTGTGGGTTTGAAATGTGCTTAGTTTTTATTATTACTGATGTCCTCTTCTTAAAAATGTGTTTCAACTTTCTACTTAACATGTCTGATCAGGTCTTGCAAATTAAAAAAATCCCCGGTAGCCCTTCGGACAGGCACTCTTCAGATTTTGGTAGCCCGAAATGAATTTAAGTAGCCAGTATATTTTTTATATAATTTAAGTAGCTACAGAATATTGTAAAGGAGACAAAACATCAATCAAAAACATTTTAAAAATTTAATCATATGAAATTATCAAATTACAATCATCAATACAGACATTTGGTTCTAACTGAAATTTCTATGAACTTGTAAGAGCAATATAGAACATAATTCAGTCTGTGTCAGATTATGAATCTGAAATGTAAACTGAAGTCGCAGGTAAGAAAATGCCACTTGATGTTGAGGGCATAGCATCTTCTTCATCAGCTCTCTCCTCCTGTACATCGGTCTCCACCTCTCTGCTCTTTGTTCTCGTTGGGGTTTTATGTTCGCGACTGCATGACACAATAGCCACGGGATGTCAGGCTAGCGATTTTGCGAGCCCTGCTGATGTTCCTAGTTAGCAATAATTCTTGAGGTGAATGGATGTTATAAATGGCATATATGAAAATCATAAATGATCATTGAGCACATGTGGAAGTAGACACCATAGTTCAGAGCACATGTTTTTGATTCTAATATGTTAACATGATATGAATAAATAAAGCACTGTGTAGCTAAATTGCTATGCTAAATAAGAAAAGTCTTTTCCATTTTTATTGATGATTTCTTCAACTGTGTGTCCTTACAGGTAACTCTATCAGAATTAAATTGTTGACGCAGACTCAAGAGAAGCCTCCCACAAAGCTGGCTACAGAAGAAACGAGGTCTGAATCAACAGCTTCTGAAAAAGTCCCGGAACACAGGCCAAAAACCGAAACAGCTAAGGCTCACAGGAAAGGTAGCCAAGGTTCACCTTACAATGGCCCCTCCAGAGTAATTAGGAAAGGGTTGAAATCGCAAACCTCCGCAGACCCCAAGATCACAATCAAGCTGGTGCCTAAACAGGCTGTTAAAAAAGGTGTGGTTCGTCAAAAAGCTGTGAAGAAGGTCAAGGTAGCTGGGTTCAAGTTCCTGTCCAAAGCTAGGAGAACCCAAGCAGCTCAGCTCTCAAGTGCCCATGTGAGATTAAAGAGGAGGAGACTTTCCAGTGTTGCAGAGAAACCAGAACAACAGGGGAGTACAGAAGAAATTTTTACAAGTACTAAACAGAAGCTCAGATCATTGGGTAAGAAAATGGAGTCAAGTGATGAAGGTGGAACCAAAAGGGAGCTCAGTGATCAAAGGAGTGAAGAAACTATATCTCCACTGCGGGTTGTTGTTGCATTGGAAAGCATAAATTCTGAGCCCATATGTAAGCAAAAAGAAAATGCAGTCAACGCAAAGCTCGTAAGAAATGTTGCTGCCCAGAGATTGAGGAATCCGGAGCATAGAAAAGATGACATGTTATCTTTGGGTAAGCGAGGTTTTACTGCTGAAACAGAGATAACCAGCAAAGACAATGATGCGATGGAAGCATTGTGTGAGCTGTCAAACCAAGGATATGATGATCAAGTGGATGGAAAAGATAATGGTGGCATAAGAAGCATAGAGGAAAGAGAGGTGTTACAAGCTTCTGACATTAAAGTGTCACTGAGTACTGAGTTGGAACATTCTCTAGCACCTGTTGAGAGCATGACATCTGAAAAGCATTGTGAAGACTTGAGAGTCCCTGGTCTAAAATTGACAAGAGTGAGGAACCCTAAGGCCATGCTGACTGGTTCAGCTAGGTCCCGTTCTGGTGGTAGAAGTGGTAAGGGCAATTCTCACAAGAAACAGAGTAAATTTGTTTGGACCCTGACTGTTGTGAAGGGTAAGAGTAATGAGAAAAGAACAGAGGAGTCTGTAGAGTCTGATTTTGAGAAAGCTACAGAGGTGGAGAAATTAACAACAGAAGAGGTCCAAGGTGCTTCCACAGAATCTTGGGTAATTGAGAAACCAGAAAATGGGGAAAACGGAGATGCCAAAGATCATACCCCTCCTGAAGTTACAAGAGGAAGACAAAGGAAAAGGAAGCCCTTCAATAGAAGAAAGCCCAAGGCATTGGTTAAAGTTGAACAGGTGGAGGTTGTCCAGGAAAACCCAGAAGAAGCAACACAAACAGAGGATATATTGATGTCTCAAAAAGCAGTTCCACCAATTCAGCTGAAGCTAGTATCCTCTCCAGGCAAAAAAATCTGCATGCAGCCTTCTCTCCTTATCAGGCGAATCAGTCCTGATCGGGGAGAGAAAGGCCTTATTGTAGAAAGTAGTAGTGGTGTTCCAAAGGAGCCTCTGACTCTGTTGGAAGTTGTAGCTTCATCCACACCTAATGAAAGGGCTAAACCACGTGTTTCTTCATCACGCAAGAAGCGGGGTCGTAAGCCATGGACCACAACCCATAAACGTAAAAATAAAAGTAATAGTGCCAAAATCATCCCCACTTTGCCTGTTGTTCAGAATGAGGCACAAACTAACAAAATTGCAGCATCACCAATTTCTGTTGAACCAAAGTCTCCAAAAAAGGAAATGGCTTTTTTATGTAACGAGGATTGTCCTTCAAATAAAAATGAGCAGTTGTCTCTGGAGTCTACAAATACCTTTGAATCTGATTCTGCTGAACTTCTGACTCTGCCTGAGTTACAGGCAGAAAGAGGAAGCATAGAAGAGAAGCCAGCTGAAGGTGATGTCCTGGTGTTAGAACCTCCAGTGTCTGAACAACCTCAGCCCTGTTATGGTAGACAACGCTTCAAACGGAGAAAGCGACGAAGGTCATTAATTGGATCAAGGCTAAAGCGTAGTGGGCTTTCAAAGTTGCCTAAAGATCAGGACAGTGTCTTGGATAGTTATTGCTCTCCTTTCCTCACGTCAACCCCTTCCAGATCTAAGCTAGTTGGTGTACTAAAGACAAAATATAGAAGAAAACAGGTTCCTACCTCATCCCTTCCATATCTTGGGGTGAAGCGGCAAAGGAAGAAGCAAGAACTCTTGATTAAGCAAGTAGAACTGGGTTTGAACCAGCAGCTGCTCCCTCAAGAAGAGTCGGATAAGCTACAGTCTGAGCCACAGTTGATTTCTGGAAAAACTCAGCGAAGCAAATCAAAGTTCCTCAAGAACATCCGTCACTTTATTATGCCAGTGGTGAGTGCCCGGTCCTCACGAGTAATCAAAACCCCAAAGAGGTTCATGGATGATGCTGGCATGTCAGGGTTGCCGTGCCGGACATCTCCGAAAAAAGGTCACCATCTAAATTTGCATCATCGTTTACATAAGAAAAGGCAAAGTGTTGTGGATGACAATGTGCCTGCCCACAGTCACGATCTTCCAGTAGTGGAGTCATTAGATGGTGATGCGTCAGTAACCCAAGAGCCTCAACAAGATTCAATGCAAGGGATGGAAAGTTTGTTTGGGAAACGAAAATCCCTTTTGCGGGAGCCCAGTTTTAAGTGGCAGGTGCTTGGGTCGTCTGGGGGAGAAGTGTTCACTCTGGCTAAACCCAAAGAACAAGTCGGTAAGAGAGAGACCATTTCTCCTGAAGGCTTATTGTCATCGTCGTCATCATCTGGTAACTCTACATTGAAAAAATCTCCAAAGCTTTGTAATAGGACACCTCGCTTTGAAATGTACAAGAAATTAAAACAGTTGAATTCAGACACTAGGAAAAAAAGAGAGAAAAAAATTTGTCATGGGAACAAACACACTTGTAAGTCATCTTTTGAGGTGGGCAATCAGGGCCAGGTGATAGCCAAAAATTCAGATGTAGAACAGCCTCTTTCTGAAACTGAGAAGTCCAAGCTGAAGATAGAGGATCTTGACACTCCTGGGGTAGTCCGTAAAGTATCCGTATGCATTCGTACTCTTAGTGCTGAGCTCCTGAAGGCACACGTTGAAGAATGGAGGACAGTACAAGAGAACTCCAAAGCTAAAAATGATGCAGACCCAACTGAAGATTCAGAGATATCTAAAGGTGAAGTTTGCTTTCATTTTCTGTCAAAAAAGTAAAGGTTTAGTGATGAGACACTTAATGCTAACATTTTTAGAAGAGTATATTTTTAATCTTATTTTTGATGTGTATACAAGCAAACATTTACGCATTAGCTTAAATTTGTATGTTTTTGTGAAGTTTTGTAGAAGTGTAGGTAAATCTGTGTATGAGAAGATTTCGTTTGACTTTCCTGTTACACATCTTAGGCTGCGTAAAAACCTTTTTGTTTTGTCTGCTTTAGGAGCAATGGAGGACACCTTAAACAGGGGAGACGAGCAGAACTCCAAGGCAGAGTTTGATCACAATGCAGAAAGTGACAGGGTCGTTGTAGAAGAGAAGGGCACCTCTCACCGAATTCGCCTCACTGGTGCAAATAAGAGGATGTTTCATCTTTTGAAGAGAGCCAAGGTCCAGCTCATCAAAATTGATCAGCAGAAACAGCTCAAGACCTCCCAGGTAATGTCTGTGATGATGCTGTACCGCAACCCCAGTCCTATGAAAAGTTAAAAGATGTTGATTTTAATAACTTTACATTTTTACAGTTGATTTCTGGATCCCTTAATGCGGAATCGGGCAGTGGGAGTGTGGGGGTTGTGAAGAGGAGGAGGAGAAGGAAACAAAAGGAGCGTTTTGGGGAAGATGTCGAAAATGATGTTCCTCAGGTACAGGTATGAAAGTCAATTTTTTAAAATTTTTGTAATGGTCGAGGGGGAAAATGAGCAGGTAGCTATATAACATTGTCTGAAAAATGTAGAAATACAGGTAAACTTTATTTTACTGAACTTGCACATTTAATTTTTTTGTAAAAAGTGCCTACTGTCAGCATAAAATGGGTGAGACAGGGTTCAGGTGTGTTCAGTTAGTGTTTGGCACTCCGCGGCCAAATCGAGATACTGGGTTAGGTTGTAGTACCACATCTTGTCATGTCCAGGACCTTACCCATATGTCTTTGTTAGCGGTTAGCAGCTGTGTGTTTCTCCTGGCTGCACACACCGTTGTTGCGTATGCTTTGAGTGACTCGGGTTCTGTTCCACCTGCTCCTCCACTGGGAAACAGCGTGTTGGGGGTCCTCGAATCAAGCATGTGTGCAGAGATGCCGCCGTGGTCCTCGGGCAGCCTCGTGCCATGGTGCCCGATGACGTACCCAGGCTCAGTGCCCTGCCTCTTCACGAGAGAGATGCCCTCCCTTCCTCACCGACGACACAAGGTAAAACGAAAAGTTCTTTGCAAAAGCAGTTGTGGTGTTCGAGCGTGTTTCAGAAGGGGGCACTGTCTTGCGTTACCGTAACCCCTGTTTTTGTTCATGCTATCTTACTGTGCTCTTTTACCGCTTCTCAAATTCTAAAACTGAAACAAAAACACGAAGAGCAGTTAAAGTTATATGTAGAGGGTTAAAAGCTTGCAAAAACAATAACCTTTTACAATATTTCAGTTAAGAAATATTTAAAAAATGATTAAATGTTCTTTAAACAAATTCTGTGTAGAAAAAGAGGCTGCTACTGTCTAATAATTATAAGGTGTAATAAATGTGAAGTGTGATAAAAATGAGGTGTGAGTTGTAATAACACGGCCTGGTGGCTCAGTGGGTGGAACATCAGTGTGCTGGTTCGAATCCCAGCCCAGCCGCCAGGTGTGACCCTGAGCAACACACCCTGCACTGGCTCATTGGAACACACATGTGAAAGGCTGTAAGTTGCTTTGGATAAAAGCATCTGCTAAATGACTAATTTATTTTATTTAATTCATTTGATGAGAACAGGGTTTATAAGGAAATTGCAGAAGTTGGCTTCGACTGCCTTGATATGACCAAGTATGTAAGAGAGGAAAGGGTACAAGTACTGAGTAAAGAGACGTAAACGGAAGTGCAGAGTCCAGCCAGGAACTGAGGAAGCTTGTTCAGAAATGCACCTTAAATTTACACATTTCAGTCCAGTTGTTGGCGCACTTTTTATAAGATGCAGTGTTTATGTTCACGATCAGTGTAAGGCACTGCTTTCCACACACCTGTGTGTTTTGCGTTTTCTCAGGTGTGTCACCTGAGCCTGAGAGCCCCGCCCCTCTGGACCAGAAGCCCACCAAAGGCCGGAAGATTTGTGGCGGTCGACCCAAGGCCCTCCTCAGGGGTTTCCGTTTAAGGTCCCGCCGATGTGGGAAGTGTAAGGGGTGCCTCCACGAGGAAGATTGTGGGGAATGTATGAACTGCTTGGATAAGCCCAAATTTGGCGGACCCAACACAAAGCGGCAGTGCTGTGTGTAAGTGCAGCACAGTGTTCAGTGGATATGAGGTGTATAATAATGTATTGACACATTTAAAATATTGTTTTCTTGTCTTAAGGTTAAAGAGGTGTGATCAAATTGAAGAGAGGAAGGCATTGCGCTTGGGAGGAAAGCTATATAAGGGTATGGTTGCTTGCACCAACAACTTTTATCCACACGGTGTCACCACTGCCCTGTGATTTAAGTTGGTTTAAACATTCAATAATTCCTTGTGTTTTTTTCCCCTATTAAATTTGTAATGTTAAGGCTGAGTTTTCCCTAAGGGTTATGTCTGTCTTCTTAGGCCATGGAAAGAAAAGACGCCCGGTGGTTAGTGTGTCTCACTCCAGTAATGATGAAGGGGACACAAGGGAAGGTGGCAGGTCGTCCCCTATGGCAGTGGCCAACGGTCAGAGCCCCTCGCTGAGGAAGCAGCCACGCCGGTGTGTAAAGCCGCGTTCCTACTGTGACCTTTTGGACTACGATTCAGACTTGGATATGGTGGGCAGTTCCAACTCTGCATCTCCCAGGAGACGATCCACTGGTGCTCGCAGTCAAGGTACGAGCAGGAAGATTGGGAAAAGAAGTGTTTGGTCTGGTGTTAAATAGCTGTGGAAGATGTAGGATGATGTCGTCCCGTTTTCCCCCCCCAGAACCCTGTCCAACTTGTACAGAAATATAAAACATAAGTTCAATAGTAATAAATTGCATGTAATGTAATATATAAAGATGTAATATAAAAAAAGTAACATCTTCAGTGGGTAACAATTTTTTTTATAAGGCAAAAGACAAGGTCTTAATAACGAAACCATATTTAAACTGAAAGTTACGTGACGTTTGGCTAAAGCTTCGCTACAATAGGTCTGGTGAGACCCTGAAAATGAATAGACAGAAATAACAGGAAATGAGCAGTGCCTGTGTGATGTGTTGGATTTCAACTCCACTTACACAAAAATCATTGTCTATTAATTTTGACTGTATGCGTGTTTGTTGTTCATATTCTGCATTTATTCATTTAGTAGACGCTTTTATCCAAAGCGCCTTACAGCATTTCACATGCATATTACAGTGAGCTGGCGGGTACAGAGTTCAGTACAACCCTGTACACATCACAAAGCTCTCTCTCTCACATTGTGTATAATTTTAAATAGATCACTGTTCTTGTCTTTCTAACTTAAAACGCACACTGAGAGCCCTAGAACCGGAGTCAGATTCCTTGTGTGTTTAGCAGACTTGGCAATAAAGACAGTTATTCCAACTTGGGACATGGCTTTGGCACAGTTGTGCTTGCGGGGCGTGGCTTTGGCAGAACTACTTTGGATAGAATAAAGGTACCTGTACAAGAACTGTCTTCTCCATTGTTGTGGGGGTTTATCTTCAAATTTAATTTTACACTATTCTAATAGCTGTAATTTTTTTAGTTAATTCCTGTACAGGATCTTGACGCAGCTATGTTGTGAAAGGCGCTATATAAAAATGGATCAAACAGACTGAAAGTAGAGGACTTAACCCTACACTGGAAGTGAAGGATTCTGAGATGTATGTTTATGTTCAAGCTTCTTATTTTATGTTTAATTAAGACTTTGGGTCAGTAGACGGTTTGCTGGGAGATATCTTGGAGGACGGCCCAAGGGGCCGCAGGACAGGCCAGCACAGAGGTCCTCCAGGACGGCGCAGAGCTGAAAAGGTAACCGCTGCTGTACTGCCGCCATTTTCACTGCTGCAGTTCTCTCCATTTAAAGCTATGGGCAGCTTCATTTCACAAGGGTGGACCTGCTGTTTTGCACTAAATAACCCATTTCCTTTTGCTTTTGTTTTTAATTTAGTCCAAGTGCAGTTATTTTATTGTTTTACTATTCTCTGAACACATTAACTATATGTTTTAGTTGAAGCAAAGAGTGCATTTTGTGCCCCTGAGATCTGAAAAAGCCCATGTCCGTCTTCAGTCCTGGACTGCATGAATTAACCTTGTTCCTGGATCTTCTAGGTGGATAACAAGCATGTGGGATACGCACAGCTGGTGTAGCCTGTCTCTTCCCTTCCTTCTCTCTGCTTCCTTGCTGCTGTGCACTTAGCGCTCGAGTTTGCTGGTGGTGGGATCGACTGTCCTCTCCTTTTGTCGTGGTGTGCTGCCATTGCCTGCTCTGGCTGTGGTGTAACTGTGCTGCCTTTTTGCTTTGGCTTCAGCACTCATACTCCTCACAGGCGCGGTGGGAAGCTGGAGGCTACGGGCCAGCGGGTGACCTTCGGGACGAGGAGCAGGCCGAACGGGACAACCTGCAGGCTCACAGGCTGCTCCTGCAAATAGTGCAGTCACCCTTGTGGTGTGAGCAGGAGGACCAGCTGCAGGATGCCTCTTTTCTGCCCGCTGACTCACTGTGGCCAGCTGGAGACCCGACTGGCACTCCAGACCCGCTGGGCGAGTGCCGCGGTCAGGCAGGCAGAGCTGATGAGGCGGGAGCTCCGGGCGGTGCCTGCACTCATGTGCCCTCTCTCCCCCGTTCCCAGAGTCCCCTGGAGCAGACACCTCCCAGTGTCTTGGCTGCGCTGGCCAATGGCTTCGCCCAGAGGGAGAAGGAGCCCTCAGAACCCTCACACAAGATCCGTGTGGACTTCAAGGTAAGCCTGCATCTGTGGGCGGTTCGACTGAAGCCCAGGAATTCGGCTAGATTCGTGTTCCTAAGCAGCTATTGTCATGGTGTCACTGTTCCACGTCGTGTGTGTGTGCGCCTTACCACATTACACATATTGTACAGTTGTCTCGACCGGGATAGGTGTTTTAGTTCCACAGTGAACCAAAGAGTATGTAGATTTTTTTTTTTTTTTTTTTGTAGTTCACATGCAGGTTTTTGTTTAACTCAATACATGAATGAATTCTCACATTTATTTCACATAGCATTTTTTTATAAAATTCAGAATTACTCAAAGCGTATAAATGATTGTCTGGCAGTTAAACAGAATTACTTAAGGAGCAAAGAAACTGCGTCTCGTGTTTGCTTCTTTTTAAGGGAAACTGGCTGTGGCTGCCATTTCCTGTGTGTGCCGTCTGTCTTAAAACCTCAAAGAAAAATAATTTTCAGCAATAGGAAAAATAGGTTCATGGTGATTCTGAACCAGAAATAAGGCTGGTTCATAACTTGCACAACTGTACAAAGTGTGTGTTCTGTATACTTCAGCATATAGGCGAAGATTTGAGGGGATTTGGGGAAAACATCCACCCCAGTATTGTGAGGAGTGGGGGGGGGCACATATCCACCCCAGTATTGTGAGGGGGGGGGGCACATATCCACCCCAGTATTGTATTGCCTGCAGTCACCATGTATCCTGTTTCGTTTAATCACATAATGAATCAGATACTGTAAGTAGTCCCCCCCACAAAGGTAAAAAAAAAAACCAGACCACTGCTTCAAAAAAAAAAAAAAAAAAAAAAACCCCATGACCTAAAGTACCACTGAAAAAATGCAATGTAAGGCTTTTTGTTGTACCATGAGTTAGGGACAGGGAAGGAAGGTTAGGAAAGTTTTAGTGTTTGTTCCCTTTCCTGTAATTTGCTGTTTCCGTAATTTTCAGGGTAACTGGCTCGAGTGTGTCTCCACTGGAGAACACACAAACCAAACCTGTTCACACTACTTTTTTTTGTCAGGTCTTTCTGTGGGGTAAGGTCACCCTTTTTGTTTAAAGGAAATTTGTGATTGAAAGTTGGATATAAACAGCGGTACCTTGGATTGTGAGAATAATTTGTTCCGGGGAGGTGCTTGTAATCCAAGAAGCTCGTACATCAAATCGAATTTTCCCACATGAAAATAATGTAAAGTCAGATGATCCGTTCCACACACCCTAGTGATGAGTAAACATTTTTGCATGAAGTTTCAAATGCATGAGCAGCCTTGTCATCTTCGGTCAGGCGCTTTCACCACGTCTGAGATGTTTTGTGGTTTGCAGCATGTGCTATCACATATGTCGTGATTGTGTCCTCCAGAAGTTTTATCTCCCTTCAAGAAAAACAAACCAGAAAAAGGCAGTGAAAAAATATCTAACTCTTATAGCAACTGAACCATTCACTAATACACTGCACTTCAGAATTGCATTTATATGTTGTTCATATGCAGTGAGGGTAAACCTCGGTCCCCCCCCAAAGTTGAACACTGGAAAGGTCTGTACAAGATGTAGAGGTAATGATTTCTTGTGTTTTAGTTTACAGTTTAAACTTTACACAGTTTACAGTTGTGTATGAATTATAAATCCTTCCCTTTTTGTTATTTGCAAGCCATTGTGAATTGAATTGGATTGAACAAATTTACATGTGCTGAATATGTGCTGTTTTATTTGAAAAACAAACCAGTTCCCCCAAATTTCAACTAAAACATATGCATAGTCTGCAGTGGATTGGCACCCAGCCCTGGGTGTCCCCTGCCCTGCACCAGATGTGTTCTGGGATGGGCTCCAGGCTGCCCCAAGATCCTTCACTGGATGAAGTGGTATAGCAGACGACTGACTGACATTTATATAGTTGTCCACCAATGATTTTAGCACATTATCTAACAGCAGAAACGCAAATTTGTCAGATGTTAATTGAGGAAGTTACAGGTGTGTGCGAAGCCTCTTTGTGTGACATAATGTTTGCGGTGTTTCACATGCTTTGATAATGTCGTCTTGGGCTTCGTGGGGTCTAGTTTTACTGAACTCTAATTTACCAGAATTTGCAAGCAATTTATTTATTTATTTATTTTTTTTGTCCTTTCAATTTAGGAGGACTGCAGTTTACAAAGTGCGTGGCTGTCTGGGGGCCTCAGCATCCTAACTTCTGTCCCGGTCGTGCCCCCGTATGTCTGCCTGCTCTGTGCCAGTAAAGGTCACCATGAGGTAAGGTTTTATGCGTTAGCCAGTTAGATTTTCAAAAAACTGATATGCACCCATGGATTAACACAGCAAGTAGAATACAAAAGGTCAAGGTCAAATTTATTTATACAGCCAATGGTGCCCAAAGTGCTTTACAAGCTTAAAACAAATCTTAAAACAGATAAATAGAAGACAAACATGCACTTAAAATGTCATTTATAATAATTCAAAATAAAATAAAAACATATTAGTAACAAATACAAGACTAAATAGTGTACGAAACATGGCTCAACGGGAATTAAAAGCCAGTTCAAAGAGACGAGTTTTAAGTGAAGATTTAAAAGTTTCGAGACACTGTGTGGTTTGAATCTGTAATGCTAGACTGTTCCACAATGTGGGAGCAGCTACAGCAGAAGCCCTCTGGTTTTCAGACGTGTTTGTGGCACATTTAAAAGCAGCTGATTTGTGGACCTCATCGTTCTAGCTGGAACATGAAGAGACAAAAGTTCGGTCAAGTATGGAGGGGCCAGACCATGTAAACCATTTAAAAACAATCAATAAGATCTTATAAGAATTAATCCTGTGACTGATTGGAAGCCAGTGAAGCGAGGCCAAAAGAGGTGTGATATCCTCATTTCGTCTAGTACCTGTTAGTAGACGAGCAGCTGCGTTCTGAACTAATTGTAATCGTTTCAAAGATAACTGATCCAGTCCATAGTATAAAGAATTACAGTAATCGAGTCGAGAAGTAATGAACGCATGTATGACTTGTTCGAATTGACAAGGGGGGAAATAAGTCTTAACCTTACTTAAAATATGTAGTTGGAAAAAACTTTTCACCACCGAACTGATTTGTTTATCTAACTATCTAAAATAGCGCTATCTAAAAACACTCCAAGATTCCTAACTGACAACCGAGCAAAAGGTGTTAATGGCCCAAGAAGGCTATTCAAAGAATCTGAATTAATTTGTCTAAAGACAACAATCTCAACTTAATGTTTTGTTTTCGTTAAGTTTTAAAAAATTTAAAGCCAGCCAATTTTTGACATCCTAAATAGTTTGTCATGGCTTCAGTACAACCTGATGTTGTCTTTAATGGCAGATAGATTTGTAGGTCATTTGCAAAACAATGGAAGGGGATATTATAATAGTTTTAAAAATCTACCAAGTGGCAAGATATACAAAGAAAAAAGAGTAGGGCCTAAAAGAGAGCCTTGCGGAATCCCACAATTCAGTGGTGCCCTGACTGAGGAATAAGGTCCAAGGTGAACAGAGAAAGATCTATCCTCAGGATAGGATTTAAACCATTTTAAAACCATTCCTTTAAAACCATCATATTTTTCAAGACAGGAGATTAAAATCTGGTGACCGCAGCCTTCGATACAGTTGACCAAGTCTAAAAGTACAAACACAGCCGGACAGCCAGAATCAACTGTTAAAAGGAGATCATTAAAACCTCTTAAAAGTGCAGTTTCTGTGCTGTGTCGTGATTTAAAACCAGATTGAAACTTTTCCATAATTCCATTCTCTAACAAATATATCTGTAATCTGATGTAGACTAATTTCTCCAGGATTTTTGATTAAAAAGAGGAAGTTTAGAGATGGGCCTATAATTTGACTAAATGTTTGTATCTAGAATAGGCTTCTTAAGAAGAGGCTGCACTACAGCATGCTTGAAGGCACCTGGAACACAACCTGAGGAAAGAGAAGCATTAATAATCATCAGTATATAAAGCCCCAACACATCAAATACACTGTGAGGAACCCTATCTGGTGGACAGTCAGAGGGTCTCAGGTGCAGAACTGTTTTGTGTAGTTCATCAAGTGAAACTGATTCAAACTGCTCAAAAGTGGCAGGACACATTGGACTGACTTTACAATTTACAGCAGAAGGGAGAATGGTGGAAGCTCTAATGGCAGAAATTTAGAAAATTTTGACACACAACAGCTGACGGCACAACACCTGGAGAAATCACAGGGTTAACAAGACAATTTAAGATGTTAAAAAGGACCTGCGGTCTGTCTATGAGTAGACACAAGGTCAGACATATATTTTGCTTTTGCAGACTTAACAGCTTTCTGATAAGTTAAGCAGGCAGTCCCTTAGAATTCCTAAAGAGACTTGAACTTTATCCTTCTTCCACCTTCTCTCAGCGCGTCTGCATTCGCGTCTGAGTGCACGAGCAGTGTCAGTGTGCCACGGTTCAGATGCAGGCTTTGAAGAACATTTGGTCTTAAATCCAAGACATCAATACATGTTAAATCAAACGTGTTAGTGAAGCTCCTCGACCATCACACTGCGCTTAGGATAAAAGGCACAGATGCATTAAAAGCGCCAGAGAATTGAAACACAGTTGATTGGTTCAAACTGGACTTGAAAACTTGCTACCCCTCCACCTTTCCCAGAGGTTCGGGGAGAATTTATACAAGTACAATCAGGAGAAAGAAGTTCGGAGAAAGCTGTGTACGAACCAGCATGAAGCCAAGTCTTTATAAAATCCAACTCACGGGGAAATAAAGTCATGGAGTAGGAAAGTCTTAGTGGCAATTGACCTGGCATTTATCAACGGCAAGCGAATAGTGACCTCGCCGATGTCTGGAACACGTGATCTTGCAGAGATTTCCGTAATCCACACTGCGTTTGCCAGCTCGAGGACGCTGAGGAAGGTACCACACAGCTGGTGGCAACAAGTGATTCACCGCGTAGGTTCCACCCAAGTCCACAAAAGGGGGGAAAAAAAACACACATTTGAACATGTGATCTCTGATGCAGTGATTCTGTTCCAGATGGTGCACTGTCAGGTTTGCTGTGAGCCCTTCCATCACTTCTGCTTGGAACCTTGGGAGCGCCCCCTAGAGGACAACAAAGAGAACTGGTGTTGCCGCCGCTGCAAATTCTGTTACGTGTGTGGTCGCAAAAACAAACATTCCAAGGTAGCTGTGAGTTGGATGTACTGGGTGTTCTGTCTGATGCGGCGTTTCCAGTTTTTCACTGCCTTATTCATGCGTGTTATGCTTTTAGCCGCTCTTGGAATGTGAACGTTGCCAGAATTCCTATCATCCATCTTGCTTGGGACCCAACTACCCTAAACCCACCAAAAAGTCATGCAAAAAGACTTGGGTAAGCATTCAGCCATTTCTGAGACCACCTCATATTATTGAATATTGTAGATTCGTCCATAACCTTAATTTCTGCTGTGCTTGTTTATTTGTTTTAACCTGTAGATATTTTGCCAATTGTTCCCGACCGCAGGTGTGCATGACGTGTGTTAGGTGCAAGGGCTGTGGTGTTACTCCAGGGAGGAGCTGGGATACAGACTGGAACCATGACAGAGGTCTCTGTCCTGACTGCACCAAACTCTATGAACAGGGTGAGAACATGATGTCAAGCCAGTTCCCAAATACAGAATACACTAAACCACTATAAAATACCTCTGTCACAACATGTAACACTTCAAACACTCAAACTTTTAGTGGGATAATAATTGTGTACCTTTTCAAAGCAGCTTTTATTGACTTTTTCTTTATAGGAAATTACTGTCCCATCTGCAACAAGTGTTACGACGATAATGATTATGAGAGCCAGATGATGGAGTGTGCAGCATGCCATCACTGGGTGCATGCCAAGTGCGAGCAGTTATCAGGTAACAGACGCCTCAGCATGAAATATAATGCATTTTATAATAATATTAATAGTAATAATGCATGAGGGGTTAATGACAGTATTTTCTCATTTGAGTTCTTGAACCCCCATAATAGATTTTGTGGACCTGCGCTGAGAATCCCTGCTTAAAATATGAAGCCTTTCATTATATTGTTTATAAATTGTCCGTATTTTACGGTGTTCTCTACATGCAGACAGACACTTGTCATTTGGTCAGACAATTCTTCACTCTAGTTGTGGTCAAGGGTAATTTCAGCATGAGTCAGTTGAACTAGCCTTGAGCAATATGAACAAACAAAATGACAGTTTTTCCAGTAAAATTCATGCCTGTCTAGTTCTATAACCCAGTTTTTTCCTCTCACTTTTCAATATCTGTTTGTGAAATGTGTGTCATTTGACTTCGGTTACTGTGGGGTGTTGAAGGTGTCGGAGCCTGTAAGTTTGGGCAGCTGCACCATGTTTCAGTGCCACCTTCACCTTCCTTCATGCCTTGTTTTCTCCTAATTATGAAATTTGCTCTACTGTGTCCTTCACTTTAGTACAGGCAAGGGTGACCAAAACTTCTCCAAAGCTAATAAAACTGCCTTTTTGTTTTGAAATTATTTCAGAATGTCTGTTGCGAAATAAAGTGAAAGTAGCTAAAAATGCTACTCATTTTGTGGGACAGATGCTAACACCCCCCCCCCCCCCCAAAAAAAAAATTAAAAAAAAAATCAGTAAAATATAAAGAGGGTTGCTGTCTTGGGTACTGAGGATGTCGTACATGTATTTACCCTTTGTGCAGATGACCTGTACGAGTTCCTGTCTAGCCTCCCAGAGAGTGTGGTTTACTCCTGCCAGCCCTGCAGCCTCACTCAGCCCAGTGCCTGGAGGGAGCTGCTCTACATGGAGCTCAAGACTGGCCTGGAGAAGGTGCTGGCCTGTCTCCTGTCCTCCGCCCTCACGCACCACTTGGTCAGCTGCAGCGAGGTGAGCCACAGCCGCTACATGTTCTGAACACTGCTGTTTCCCGCTCTCAGTGAAGCTGCCTTTAAGCCACACACACACACACACACACACACACACACACACACACGTAAAATGCCTCTTTGCTGAGCAGACTCTGACATTCCCTGGGTTAAGCTTTTTCAGATTGTGTGGCGTACTGATGTTTCGCTGTCTTTCGCTTGCTCTGTGAGATTGTGTGGCGTACTGACGTTTTGCTGTCTTTGGCTTGCTCTGTGAGATTGTGTGGCGTACTGACGTTTCGCTGTCTTTGGCTTGCTCTGTGAGATTGTGTGGCGTACTGACGTTTCGCTGTCTTTGGCTTGCTCTGTGAGATTGTG
>JABJVR010048806.1:0-23474 GCA_025773905.1 Chitala chitala | reverse complement strand
CAAAGGAGGGAGGGAGGGAGGGAGGGAAGGAAGGAGAGAGAGAGAGAGAGAGAGAGAGAGAGAGAGAGAGAGAGAGAGACCACTCACAGATGCTCATTGTGTACAGCATTGCTATTCAACGTTAATGATGGGCAGAGAATGTTCCTATTCAGCAGATTCCTTCCTGTGTGTGTGTGTGTGTGTGTGTGTGTGTGTGTGTGTGTGTGAGAGTGCTGGGGGAATTCTCATCTACCTACCAACCAATCTATACAAATATACTGTGAAAAAAACAGAACACAAAGATGACGTAGAGACTGCAGGAAAGTGCCAGAAAACAAATTTACCTCACACGTGCTTGCAGGGCGGGACAGGAAACAAGGCCCAATCACCTGTCAGCATGGCAGCAAACAGCCAATGAGAACCCCTCACGTCATCGCAGAGAGCTAATGCAGCCTTTCACATCTCCACAGACGACCAACATAACCCTTCACATCCCTGCAGACAACCAATGGGACCCCTCACATCCCTGCAGACAGCCAATGGGACCCCTAACATCCCTGCAGACAGCCAATGGGACCCCTAACATCCCTGCAGACAGCCAATGAGACTCCTCACATCCCTGGAGACAGCCAATGAGACCCCTCACATCCCTGGAGACAGCCAATGAGACCCATCTTGCCACTACAAAAAGCTGTTTATCCTCCTATTCAGGTACTAATTCCAGGTTAGACACTAATACTAAACATTTATATGCATGCATGTGCACAGACACGCACACACAGAAACATGCTCGGTCTTCACATCCCAGCTGCACCCCCTGTCAAAGAGGTTCCGTCCCTGCTGCCCACTCAGTGAATGGTACACATGAACGTCATTACATATACCGGTAACAAAACATCAGCAACACTGACAGTGTTGAATAACAACAACAGTAACGATAACACCAATACCTCCGTCACATTTACTGGCCTTAAATCACTAAGGACTTAAGCACACATCAAGCACATCAGCAACTCCATTATGCAGTTACTTACAGCAGACCAATGATTTCAACACTAAACGCACTGAAATTTAGTTCAGCTGAGATGAAAAATATTTAAAATCAGAAGACCAGGAATCACAAATTACACATGGGAATGCGATGTTAGTGTTGCCATTCAATTTACTTGTGAGTTGTTCTGACGCACGAGAAACCGTTGTGATGTATGAAGAACTTTTCTAATGTACGACGAACTGCTCCATTGTGTGGAAACAGAATGGAACTAAAGGTGGAGAGAGGCAAGAGAATCAGTGAAATATGTCCTCACAAACGATGTACAGTACAGTACACAGTTACAGTATTCCTGCACTAACACAGGCCAGGGTTCCTGCAGAGGGCAGGCACGGTCTCTCTGCTGGCCCGGACCCGTCTGGCTCAATCCATGTGAGCACAAAGCAAACGCGTCATGAGGCATCGGCCAGACGGCAGCGCGTCCTGTGGTGGGCCAAGAGCCCCACTCTGAAACAGCGGGCATTCACTGACCTGCAGCTCGGTTTGCTAAAGGACAGTCAGGCTCGTACGCACGCACAGATACACACACACACACACACACACACACACACACACACACACACACACACACACACACAACCAACTCACGTGGCCTAGCCACTGCCAGAGCCCACAGATACATGGATCTACCACAAAGGCGAGAGCAGCTTATAAGTGCCAGGTTTGACACTGTTGGTGCCACTAAATAGGTTGGGCCAACACCTCAAACGAGTAAGAGGAGGAAGGTGTGGAGCTCAGCTGGACCTGGAGTACAGCAGCACTCCTGCACTTACCCGCTCGGCGTCATCTGCAGTGGGATAGGCACTGGTCGGTGGAGCCTCGGTGGGGGCGGGATTGCAGGTCGCGTCGGTGGTGGAGGAGGAGCGTGGGCGGCCAGCCAGCAGCAGGACCTCCTGGGTGCCCCGCCGGTTGATCTGGGGGCTGCCCTTGGGGGGGTCAGCACCGGCCGCTGCCGGCGTTGCCTTGCTACGCCGGCTCTGCAGGCTGGTCCCTCGCTTCATCGCAGGAGCGCCTCGGATCTGCTGCAGCGCGTGGCTCAGAGCTGCAGGGTGGGCGAAGGAAGCAGCGGTGTCAGTGTCAGCGAGGCCCGGGGGGGTCTCCCCCGGAATCGGCCCCACTGCGAGGGCCTCGTGGCTCAAGCCCTCAGCAGAGGCACCAGAGCTGGCACCATGGGGCAAGACAGACGAGCGCCGGCGCTGGCTCTGAAAGAGGTTCCTCAGGCCGCGGCCCAGGGCGCCCACATTGCCCAGGGCGCCATGTGTCACCCTGGAGAAGCTGTTCTCAGGCGCCGATGCCCTCCGGCCTGCCGGCGCTCCTCGGCCTCCGGGCTCCTCGTCATTCTGCTCATTACTACTGTGATCCATCAAGGGGCGCCCCAGCATGCTTCAGCCATCGGTCTCACATGGGATTAGGGGAAATGGTCGGGATGGGGGGTTGCAGGGAGGGAGGGCTGCCAGTGTTATAGGTACGCCCCCGTTGGAAAGCGCCAAAGCTGAGCGATGGCACTCAGGCGGGCGTGAGGACGCGTGCGTCTGTAGAGTGACTCAAAGCCATGCCACGTCTACCACAAAAGGAAATAAAAGGATGATGGTAAATGGTAATGAATGGTGGAGAAGAGAAATGGATAAAAGCCATCGTCTTATTTGCTTTGGTTTTACTGTCTGATGTGCAGGCTTGATTGCACACCCACCACTATTCTACATTACTGTAGCAAAATGCTGAAAAGAGAGCTTTGAATCACAGCAAAAATGGAAGTCTTAAATTAACACTGAGGGTCTACATATAGTTCCAACTGGACCCATGTACTTGGAACTAAATAAACACTCTCAGTGTTATTACCGCCATTTTTGCAGTGATGCTGTGTGCATTTTAAGAAGAAGCAGATAAGTCTTAAAGAAGCCATACAAGATGTTTATCATGTGAGTGTGCAAGCCCAGTACAACACACAGAACCACACACACGCACACAGAAGCTACACAGAAAAACTCTACAGCTAAAGGACATTAGTGAAAAAATAACTTCTGATGTACTGCTTTTCACATACTTTTTAACTCCATTTTATACAGAATGACTGCTTTAAGAAAACTACTTTGGACGCAAAACGTGTGAACTTTGGAAACACCCTGGGTCAGTCTGCCTCTTAGCAGGTGGAGTTCAACAAGTGATGCAGTGAGATGCAGTGAAAAATGTGCACCAGTGCAGCATCACTGCACCTCACTGCTAAAGATGCAGAAACATCTTCAGAAATGCATCGTTAGGAAAACCCACATGTCCTGCATCACTTTTCCATTACGTTCTATTTTATCCCCATTCTATTTATCTGCCATACAACCCAAAGCAAGCAGTAATTTTTCAAAACGTCAGAAGCTCCAGTCTAAATTTGACTCCAGTCAATATTACAGTTTCTAGAAAGCAGGCAGAAATTTAGACCCATCAACATATTCTCTCATGCACAGCAGTCAAGCATTACATCCGAAATTAGTTATCAATGTCCTCTTTAAAGCAACATTCATCCACCTCTCTTACGCAGGGCAGGACTGAGGGAAAAACGCCACAGCTGTTAGATACAGTCCAGGGGCACAGTTAATCCTGTTAGGGGTTCAGTGGAAAATCTGATGTGCCAATGAGGATGAAGAAAAAGCCACAACGAGCAGGTCTGAAAGAAGAAACGCTGAAGAAAGACCACCTACCATTCAGGCTCACTGGATGAGGGCTGAGTCAGTGCGACTGAGCACCTGCAGAGAGAGGAGGACAGCCATCACCTCACTCACCTGAGACCCGTTCACACTCTGCAGCTTGCAGCGCATTTCACCCCACAGCCCCAACGCTTCTTCAGAACGCGTCAGCCACCTCTCACTGCGCTGTCTGTCGTCTTTTATTCTGCATCTTTCCCATACTTTTCTTCATTCTGCGTCTTTCTGGCAGCAACAACAGCTCAAGGCATTCGTGTATAGCATGAAGATACGCGGAGCCGTGCAATTTGAACGGGCGGTACTCCAAATGCCTCTCCACACAGAGTAATTTGATTTAATTGTCACAGTTGTCGGGCCGTACCACGGTAACAACGGAATGCAGCGAGTAACAGAGTGGCGTTAAACGTGCGCCTGTGAGTCCGTAATAAAATAATGGTGCGATTCAGTGAGTGTGATAAAGGTCTCTGACAGCGTCAGCAAGTTCTGTTTCATTCTCCAGCTGCCACAGCTGCTGTAGCTAAAAGTGACCCCCCCCAAAAAAAAAAATGTGCTTTTGAGAAGTGGACAGTGTAAGGTAGCCACGAGCTGCTCCAAAGTGGATCGGAGCGGTGCCTCTTTGTCCCGCTTGGATGACAGACACCTCTCTGCTCCTGTTCTTTCCAATCTGATAACTCCTGCTCTGACTGCCCACAAGGATTAATCTCATTTACTCTCCACCACCAGCACAGGGGATACTCATAAATATATTTATGTTAAATCCCCTCTCGGGAGCTTTCAAAGATCAAAACGCTCCTGTTGGAGATGACAGGGCCTCAACGCTCCAGTGTGTACACAATTTAACATTTCAGACAGCGAAGTTTAAAAGCACCAAGCGACACTACAGACGGTAAAAAAAGGACAATGCCGACTGGCGGCACGGCTTCGATAGAGCTGTGCCAGCAATCACTCATCAGTGAAAAATGTGCCCATTTGCAGAAACATTTCTCTTTAATCCCTACGGGTGGTAGCTTTCAACAGAGCTCTACTCCTGCCGCCAGCCGTATTGCGCTAAAGGGCACGGCGGTTGGGAGAGGACGATTAAGCAATGGTACCGTTGCGTCACATCCTCACTGGATTGGCACACCCACTGTTCCAGATGGCACACCATACACTTAATGCACACGCTGATGTTCACAGCAAAAAACACACACTTTATATGTACGCTCAAGTCAGACCAGCGGCAATTACAAATATTTACATTTTCAGCTGGTCCATGCAAGTAAGGTTCTCTAGCAAATTAAGACTTAGCTGCAAAATGTTTCTTAAGTAGTCACTATTTAAATCATTTAATTCCATTGTCTAGAAGCATTCACAAATGATACACTTCCATCTATTTTATTTGTTTAATTTATCCTGATTGGGAATGGCACCAGAACACTGGAAAAACAACCCCCTTGATCCAGTTTAACTCCATGTTCTTGCTGTACACAATTACTAATGAAGGGTCTGTCACAGAACTGGATCTTCAACTCCACATTACCTGGAAAAAACATATTTTTTGTATGACACAAAAAAAGAAAAACTGATATTGAGTTTTACCAGAACTAGACCACAATGCTGAAGCTCTCATCTGCTCTCACTGTCCAGCAGGAAGGAGACCTTGAGCAGGTCGAAGGCAGACAGTCCGCTATCCTCCAGTCAAAAGTACGGTAAAGGTTGACAAAACAAAAAAAAAAATCCAAACGGTCCTTCAACTACATGTAGATAAAATACTGCTCACGCATGGGTGTGTATTAGCACATGTACTCAGTGAATAAGTGAGCTGTTTCAGAGTTGAACAAGCAGCTTTTGTGATCTGTATGTTTAACCCTTTGCCTTTAACCTTCCCTCCAGCACTGGGAAGAAACAAAACCAACATAAAGACATGAGGCGGTACACAAAAAGGGTCTTAAGAACCTCTCTCAAGTCTTTACTCTACAGAGAACAGGCTCCAGAAAGCTTCCCACTTATTTAACGCCTTGCTAACAAGGACTGTCGCATACAGCACTGCTGTGGCAGCCACACACAGTGGGACCCCCACTATCGACCTGGCACCACTGCCACTGTCTGTGATGACTGTGAATGTTTTCGCAGCACCTCCACCGAAACATGGCTGTAGTACAAAATGTGCCACGCCCTCCAACTGTGGTGCCTTCTGGCAACTGCAGAGACGCACATTTTTCCACTACAGCTGGACCAGCGTGCTGCCCCAGGCCTGACATTCGTCATCTGTCATTGTTTCATGGTCATGACAGAGAGTCAACTCCGTCACATGGACAAGGTCATGATGACTGACAGGAAAAGGCACGCTAATGTTTTTTTACTTTTTTTTTTTTTTTTAAACCTTTTTAAACATGCACATCTGCCTAAAATAAATAATCTGCACTTTAATCTTGAGTTAAAGTTGTAATAAACTAAGTAGGTAGCTACTAAGTAGGCAACAGTGAAAATATATGTGTACTGAACCTGGGAGATTTCAATTTATTTATTTTTACATTTTTCAAGATGAGTCCTTTGACTAAAAATGTTGGGAGACAGCACATTAATGTCCGATCATTTAGGAATCCGCAGAGACCAACAGCACTTCCGGGGCATAACAACCAAAAAACGGCAAAAGCCATAAGATGCAATGGGTTAGAAGGACACGCGATGATGAAACCACCACTCTGCTGTTGAGTCATGCTGCAATGAAAGCCAGTAATCTGTCTCTCTGGATCTGGGCCCACGGCGCCTAATCCAGGAACAGGAGTACAGTAACACAGTCCTCTCCCTCCCGCTCCCCTGCCCCTCAGACAAACGTGCATCAATAAGAGGAATTAGGCCAGAGATTTGCACTCAGCACAGGCTGCAGCCAACCGGTGTGAGGGGCGGATCTCAGTGCACCTGCAGGGGCTTCAGCACTAACCTGGGAACAGCTGGGCAGCCAGTGGAATTGCTGCATCAGGCATAGCTTTTAAAACTGCCAAATAAATGGTGGAACTAAAACTGGGTCTTCATTTCCTCTAAGAGTGGAACAGCAGAACCTAACATCTGCCAGCACTGGACACACATAATGTAGACACCCAGATCCCAGATTTTCATCCCAATGTGAATGGTAAGTAAACCAAAAAGTAAATGCTTAATAAAGTCATTGGTTAAACCAGTAAATTCATTAACAACTAACTGTTCTGCCAAAGTCTAGAAAGTACCAGCAAAGCCAAACAATCAGCTGTCCAGTGAACAAAACCAAACACGTTTGCTGGACTGTAACTTTCAAACACAATCGTGCAGCAATGGCCACACAAAAACTTTCATCAGAAACACAGGAAACACAGAGGGGAAGAAACAGAAATGATTGTGCACAGATAAAGTGAGGATGCGTTCTGATACCTGGTGCAGCTGTAAGAGCTTTGAGAACTCAGAGGCACCGTGGTCAGGCATGCACTCCTCCGAGGGTCACGTCTCCAATCAACCCCCCAGAATTCACTTTAATTTCTCACCACACAATACCCCAGCCTGGGACTTCTCGAGCATCCCGACTTTCAAGAGAACTGTGTCTACAACACGCATGACTATTTAATAACATGCTGGGGACTCATTACTCAGTTGACTAATCCTGTCAGTATTGGCAATGCTTCCGTCCAACACTGGTCAGCGAGGTTTACAGTGACGCTTCAGCGTGTCATCAGTGTTTGAGAACCACACATGCCAAAGCAAAAATGCTATAAAGGAACACTTCTTCAAAGAAGTTAACAGTACAGTAAAAAAAAAAAAAAAAACAAATACAAAATCTTGTTTACAGCCAAAAAACAAAATTTTTAGGAAACTACACACTTTTTCCTTGCTTAGGGATTGCTGCAAAAAGGAAACCATTGTATGTACACAGAGGGTCATGGGTATTCAGAACTGTGGTGGAAGGATGAATGTTGAGTCTACGTTGTGATCCCCAAATGTGACATAAGATTATTATTATTATTTAAAAAATGTTTAACCAATATCCCCCTTCAAGTAACTGTCCACCTATATGGACTAAAACATACCAGCTAGGAAAGCCCTATAAGTAAATTGAGAAATGCATTTTTTTCCCCGTAAAACTGTATATCACATTAAAAATTATGTTAAAATGTTTACAAATATTTTTTATTAAATACAAATTTAATAGATCAAAGACATTTTTTTCAAATATTTTTAGGACTAATCAATTTTACTATATTATCGCTCACGTGAGGAGTACTTTAAAGTTTTGTCAAAGTTTAGTTAACCAAATGCATTTAGGCATATGCGTGGGGTGGGTGGCATGGCCACACAACACTTGAAGGGTAGTTATTTTAATCATATAATGGATCAGATGCCATAGGTAATGTGTCCCTGCCCAAAATTTAAATTAAACCTAGGATACGTCACTACAATTGTAATACATACAAACATGCACTTGTTCTGTCTAATACACATATTATTCTAATTCCTACAGTATTATTGGGTACCTAAATACATCACGACCATAACGTGCTGACACTGAGGCAAAACAATTAGTTTCCAGCTTCCTGATGATTTTAATCTGTCCATTTTCACTACAGACATACAACACACAAAAGACCATGTCCTGAAGGGCGTCAAGGTTAAGTATACACACCAAGTATGCAACTGTTTCGACTTCAGATAAGTAAAACGGGGAACAATCAATAACGCTATAAAAACAACGTATTGTCAGCAGCCACGGGACAGAGTTGTGATTGTTTCTTGTAATTGTTTCTTGTAATCAGAACAATCCAGCAGTTCCAACAATGCTGCCTTGTCCTATGTCCTTTTCTACAATACGCACCGGCCTTTTTCATTGCTACGTTATCAATCTACAATTACAATCCAGTCTGATTCACTCTTATTTTCACAAAACACAACAGGAAGGCACTGCATTCAATCAAATTCATATTATGACGGTAATTATTACAAAAAAAATCATACATCAACATCAAATATTCCTAGCTCCATTCCCAGATAATCCCTAAGAATTACTTTTGTGAATGTGAAATGTGAATTGAAATACCGTTCTGAATTCAAATAAACAAAACGCGTATATGTATAACTTTTGCAGTATTTTTAAGCACCGCTAAGATGTGAAATTTTTATGTCTATGGGGCTTAATTGCAGTTAATATTTTTTCAGTCACTGTCCAACATCCATTTCACTATGTAGTAACCAAAAAATACCTGATAGTATATGAGCCGCATTACATTGGATACGCTTGCAATTTCTGCAGTGTATAAATAACAGTGTATAAATAACAATAAGACTGGCTGGGTGGGTTCAAAAATCTACATTCAAGCAAGACACGGTAAATAAAAATCAGGTCAATCAGAAACCAAAATCTCCAGTTTATATGTTGCACAGCGTGGCAATGTTTCAAATGTTATTTAAAAATAACAATTAAGGTGTTGCATTATTGATAGGCGCAGTAAGCTGTTTAACCATCTGGAAATACAGGTTGACAAGAGACAGCATCGTTTCACATCATATTGCCCGATTCATTAACTGACAGTTAAAGACTGACTTGTCATCAGAGGTCACAGCACGTATAATTTGTATTAGGAAGGAGAATGTACGCATATATTAATTTTAACTGTGATTACAACTGTGCGCAGATTGACAATTTCACACTGCCACAAGTTCTGCTTGTAATTTCTAACAGGCTAGCTCGCGACCAAGGTGGCGCCCACACTCATTAAAACTGGTTGCGCTAGTAATACGGACAAGCCAGACTGTGTCGCTTGCTCCGACGAAATACGGACTATAGACCAATAATAACTTGCGCCTTAATTATGTTGTAACTAATTTTTATGGACGGTTCTTTTTAAATTGACACTTACTTAAGCACCGTTGACTGTACTGAAGAGCGGTCATATCTCCTGATGGAGCACGCCCACGATGACGTCACAGTACGTGTCTACGTAAGACGTAATGTTGCGGAAGCTGTGGGCGGGACATACCACTTTTGGTCGCTAGAAAAAACGGAACTAGCAGTTAATGACGCGTTTTCATTGGTTCACTCATTTTTTGACACAAAAGCTGACGTTTTCAATTTGCATTCTGAAGGTTATATTTTTTTATTTTTTTACAACGTGCATGAAGTTTTTGAAACGGAAGAAGACTTATGTATTCATATTTTTTTTCAGGTATTCCATACGTAAACTTATTTACGTCCCACACCGATGTGAAACAAATTACTGTTTCAATTCACCTGCAACATTATGTCAATATTGGGTCATAATCTTGAAACAGTATCACTGAGCAAATATTTGAGGCTATCTTATAAATCCGTAAACACGCTGTAAAAGGTGTGCCCCAAGCATATACTGCGTGTATGTTTGTATTTATGTAGAAAATGTAACGACTTAACTTGTTTGTATTCTATACAGTGTTTCATTTTTTGTCCTCATGCAACGTTTCTTATAACCAGTTCTGATCAAATATACAATATTATGTGTAAACACGGATGGTATCTGTCACTAAAGCAAAACATAAAAACAACCATTGTGTTTCTGTGAACCTACATAGTCAATCCTGAAAAACCTCACTGACAGGATCTCATGGGTTTGGTTCAATTGTAATTCTGTAATGATTCTGATTCATTAACTACACCATTCTTCTTCTGCCAAGCTCTAGATCATAAATATTAAAATATGAAGGCTACAATGCCTTCAGACTTAAATTCTCTATTACAACTTATCTGTTTTACTTACGTTTATAAATCTTTAAATATTACTTAAATGTAATTACCTTAATCATAAAAGATTTTATAACAGTAGCAGCAGTATCTTTTTGACACATATATGTTTAGCTAAGAAGTTACATAAGAGCAATGCTATACTGGCAGGTTGTGAGCTACATACCCATATCTAGGACTTCTGTTTGCAGAAGATTTTACAAGTACTGCATGTTAGATTAACACAAAACACACGTGAACATTACAGCACTAAACTCCTGTTGAAAAACACGTGTTAATATAATATTCAACTTTTATTGTTTTTTTATTATTACATATTTATTACATCGAAGAAGCATTTTAAGTTGTATGCATGGTTGTTATTTGTATAACACTTGTTTCTCCTCATATACAATTAAGTCACATAGTAACACAGGGCCACTATAGTATAAGATTAACACTTCTATATACAGTATAAGACACTACACACTGGGGGATGGCATGTAGAAAGTGGTAACTTTAATTACAAAATTTAACTTTGTAATACAGGTTACAACTGAGAGAAGGTGAGACCAAGTTTTCTGAAGTGTAGGTCTTAGAGTTTCACTAATAATTATATTTTTACTGTATTAAATAGAGGGATTTGTGACCATTAACTAACCATTCTCCTGTATTCATTCTATTTTGCATTCATGGATTTGGTTAGCCACAACAAACCTTTTCTTTATGTTAAGAAATCACTTTGTGTACATGTTTCCACAAATGATGATGATTATTATTATTATTGTTGTTGTTGCTTACACTGTATGTACTAAATAAATACTATAATGTGTAAAAACAAGTTTTACATTGATATGCACCAATGTAAATGTTTTGTAAATCATTAATATCACAACAATAACTTTTAACTGCGTTTAATGTTTTGCATAAATTAATTGTGAAGCTGTGTAAAAAGTAACACATGGCGGTGTTTTTAAACCATTAACACCAGAGGGAGATATTGCACCACATATTTTAGAAAATTTTCCTCAGTAATTCACATTGTGTCGTGACGCCGATTTTACACAATTATGTTGCTATTTAAGGAAATATTTAGAAAGATCTGTATAGTAAACATAAACTCAGCACCCAGTTCTAAAATATATTTTTTAACAAGATAACTTGAAAAAGCAAGCGTTAATTCATTATAACAGCATTATATATGATTATATATGTACCCCCAGGTGGCTTTGTTGCAAAATCTATGCCATTATTCCAATTGCTGCGTGAAACAGAAGAAATGGGTGAAACATATGAACATAACTACTCTAAAATCATATAGTGTACTTTATGTTAAACGTCTGGTTTTTAGACGGTAAAAATTTATAAAACATTCTGGTAAAAACATTTTTTAAAGTATACACACACACATATACATATATACACACTGTCTGGACAAAAAAAAAAAACGTCACATGTGCCTCTGGATGCAATTTTATTACCTGGTATTGCTTCAATTTTTCTGGTCTAAACTCACGTTAACAGTACATAACATCTAATATAATATCATAATCTTATTGGGCCAAAATCTCTAGAAGCCCCCTTTCTGTAATGCTCCTTTACATTTAAAATCTAACTATGACTGTCATAAAAGAAGCAATGTATTTGATAGCTTTGCTGCTTACTCATAAACATTTACATCATGTTGACAGTACATGAGGAGGTGTGTGTGTGTGTGTGTGTGTGTGTGTGTGTGTGTGTGTGTGTGTGCGCATCAGAGTTGCTTTCCCCAGACTAACATTAACACTGTGTATGGGCTCAATACCCTGAGAACCACATATTAAACAGCATGTGCCACATTTTAAGAATTTGGTATTTTCCTGTGAAGCATGTGTGACAGTTGTATACCTGCCATCTCTTGCTATAATGTACATAGTTTTTCAGAGGTAAATGTATAGAAGTCCCATGGGTGCAAATGACTGTGGCTCAGGTTGGTTTCAATGGGAAGATATTGACCCAGAACTAAACAGGACAGCTTCTCCTTTACCCAGAGTATCTGTCTTTCTTCTGCCCTTCTTAATATGGTCCTATAAGGGCTTATTTGCTCAAAGTTAAAAGACAAGGTCAGCAGACCATTTTTCCTTTAGAGTATTGTTTGACTTTTAAACTGATCTCTGATAAACTGAAGTATCCTACTCCCTTTTCTATAGCCAGATACATTTGTCCTTTTTGTCCCTCTTTTCATTATATGAAAGGACAAGCAATGTCTGTGGTGCCACAGATTCAGTGACCTTCTACGTCCGGCTTCAGTATGATCACCCTGCTCAAACCAGATTGTCTTTACACAAATGTATAGATTAAATTTATTTTTAGACTATCTATACACATAAGATTCAAAATGAATCCCAACAGTTAGAAACATAAACTTTGAAAGAATGTTGCACCCTGTTGTCCGTGTCTATGGTTTTAAATTTTCTACCAATTTTCCCATTGCGATCATGACCACAGTGTTTCAGTTTATGCATGATAAAAAGCATTCATCACCAGTATGGGACTGAAGCCAGACCTCCACCAGATTAATAGGCAAAAGGAGGAAAGAGATAAATGAACAACCAGAAAATAACATGGGAACTGAGGCAGAGATTTATACTGAGAAAAACCAATCTTAAGGGAGAATGGTGCTAGGAAGTGAAATTACACCAGGCCAAAGAAGTGGAGAGTCCTCCTGTGTAAACTGCCCACTCTCTGTTACTTCCTGTGTCACATACCTTCTGCACTCAGTGGTCACATGTCACAATGCTAAAAAGAGGGGGAGTCTAGTGTAAGTGTTCCCTGAGGCTGAGGAATTCCACAACACCTAGCATGTTTCACCACTTTAATACACACTGTGTCACTACATACAGCGCTGAGTACCACATATTTAAAGGTATTTAAATACACTTTTTGTCCATTCTTCCTGGAAGAGAAAAATAAAGAAATATGCAAAATTCTCTACTACATCATTGTCTCAAGGTGCTTTGCAGGAGAGAAGTATAGTGGGTGTGCGGTAACTGCTGTGATTTATCTTTTCACAAGAACAGATGAAACAGGCACCAGCTTGCAAAGCGACTGTCAGCTGGATGATTCCCCAAATCATACGTATGTCAGGGATCACCTCTTTAGCACTGTGTTTCCTGAGACTGACCCTGACCTCCTGTCATGGTAAAAACAATTCACATAATGCGCTGACTTGATAAGCAGTCAGGCACATTTTGAAAGGAAATGCTGATGAGAAAAATGGTGCTGTTCTGATTCCACATGGTGGATCTCATAATGGAATTAATCACGCTCATTTAGGGTGCTTACAAACGTAATAGGTAATTATCATTTTCACTTAGGCGCTAACGAATTTTATAAATATTTATTTAAATTTGTAACGTGGATTAAGAGCGACACACTGATCTAAATCTAGTGTAACGACCCACCATTGTGGACAGGTATCCTTTCAGTTCTTTGGACTGTTTAGTCTTGTGCTCATTTTTAATGGTGCTTCAGAAAAAACCATACAGCTGGCACTTACCCGTTCCTGTTATAAAACAGTATGGAACAAACTGTTTATATGGAGACTAATTTTAGCACAGATCTAGCTCCATGTACTCTCCTCTGTGCGCCAACTCATGGATCACCTCTGAAGGCCAAATAAAACAGTCCCCCAGAGATCTTGGGGAGACAACCTAATCAAACATGAACAATCTCAAGTTACTATTTGCATATAACACTTTTATTTGTTCATGTACTTTTTCTGACCTATGTGTATTTAATAGGAAAAAATATTCCTATAGATTTTTAATCCAAGGATCCAGATTTTCTTTTAACGTCAGTGTCTGACATGATACGAGATGCATCCTTCGTAGAGTGATAGAGGATTTGAAGCGTACGGTGTGAAGACCTCTTTTTTCTGTCTGGTGACAGTGAATAACAGTGAATCTGTATGTCTTCCTTGTAAAGCATGTTTATATATGTGGTATACAGTGACACTAATTCTATAATACTTGAACCCCAGTAACAATGGTTCAGTGGTGCATTTTCTGGTGACAGTATATATGTACAGATACACCCACACAGTGAAACTGTTACCCCTCACTTGCCCCCTTAAGTACAATGTACAGAATTTTAAGGCACTATTAATATTAACCAGTCACCCCGGACCAGTCAGAATTTCCAGTATGGGTATGTAAAATGAAGAAAACCAGCCTAGCCTTTTCTGAGTTTTACTAATTTTTTTTTCTTGTTGTAAAATGATACTGAACATATCATAATACCTTTTCTCAACATGCACAAAGTGTAGAAAAGGAGGCATTATGAATACTAATTAACATTCTGTCAGGAGTAAATGTTATGATTTACCTTGCAAAATTACACAAACTGATTGAATACACAATACCTCTTCACTCTTTCTTAGTATTGTTAATGACTGAAGTAGTGAACACACATCTTTTATTTATTTATTTATTTATTTTTAAGAATTGCATTCTAGTGCTTGCTTTGACTGGTATTATTAAGCCAGTTGATGAGAAAGAGGTCATGGCTGAAAAAGAGATGAGAGAAAACTGACAAAGTTTCAAAAGTATGAGCAGGTGAACCTTGCTGTAGTAGGTGAGGGTTAGTGCCAAGTGCACACTGCCTAGTGCCCTGTACATCACCAATGTCTTTGAAGTCCCCAGAAGCTCTCAGAAGGGTAGAGGTAACACCATTTCCCATGTCCCACTTCTGGACTGAATCACATCTTTAAGAGAGTGCATAATGCATTCAGTGCAGTACACCACAGTGGAATAAATGCACTAACAAAACAAATAAGAATCCAGAGACGTGGCCTTTGTAGAGGTCCCTTTAGAAAAACTAAACAATCTCCAACAGAATATGAATCGTTGTATTATTATTCAGTTTGTCTTTATTTTCGAGTTTCCGAACACCACGGTACTTTAAAGCATAGACGCCGAGTTTACTTTTTCCCGGTGGGTTCCCGAAGTGGTGTCAGTACGGCTGGCGTTCCGTGTGTGTGTGTGTGTGTATGTGTGTGTGTGTTGGTAATATGAAACTTACACAGTATTTTTATTTATTTTTCATGCACAGCACTTACTTTCCTGGTGCATGCTCGAGCTCCAGACACTCACAGTGTCGACGCTTATAATTTAAAAGCAAACAATATATATGTAAAACTAATATATATGTAAAACTTGAAAATGTATGAAGTCTTCAGATACAACCACCTTCGAGACCTAACTGCATTAAAAACATTTGACAAAGTCATATTAAAGCTCACTGTTTTTAAAACAGCCATGTTAACGATTTTACCTTGTCAGTAAGAATATATAGAACTGTAATGAAAGTAGTCTGAAGCTTGCCTAAAACAAATCTGAAAGAACACAATCTATTTAGGAATTAAAGCAGATGCAACAAACACATTCTTTGGTATATCTACAATATGTCCTGCATGTGAAGAAGATTCTCAGTCATCCAGGTGGAGCTGTCTGGAAGTTGAATCATGTCAACTGCACTTCTTTATTCTTGATAGGAACATTTAACTACTCATCCAAGTAGTCAGACTGAAGAAGCTACTTGGACAAGCAGTGAAACGTTCCTATCAAGAATAAAGAAGTGCAGTTGACATGATTCAACTTCCAGACATCTTCTTTTGCATTTTCATTAAAATTAGAAGCACCGTACTTTCTGTTAGACCAGTAGGAACATGCAGTAAATGTACATGCACAATTGTCACCAATACCAGGTTTTAAACGTTAACTCCCAGAGAAATGCAAGAGAAGCCTGCGCTTTCCATCCATCCATCCATCCATCCATCCATTCTCTGTATTGCTTTCGCATTATCGATTTCAAACTGCACAGAGTAGCAGAGCACTCGGCAGGCTTCGTGACTAATGTGAGGACGGGCGTAAGTGGCTCGGAAGAGCGTCTGTCCCGGAGGAGCGCTGAGGTGGCCGGGACAGTTCTGCGTGACGAGGAGCGCGCTAATAAGAGTTAATTATCGCTCCCCAACACAAAGCAGGCTATTAACGCTCCACTTGACATCGCTTGCCCTTGATGGCAGGAGGGCAGGGAGATGCAATTCCAGCACGATCGGACGAAGCCAGCCTTCATTTCCATTTCAATATGGGGAAGAAAGCGGCAAGTAGTGCACAGAGCTCATTCCAGGGCTGCTTCTTCACAGAAACAAAACCCATTTATTAACGCCAACAGGTCTCAATACCGAGTGCCCTGGACCCACTGATAATAAAGTGTTAGAAAGAACTGTGTGCGCAGAATTAATTAACGGCAAAATGCATGAGATAAATATAGATGTGCGGTTCTTGAATACGCATTTTAAATTTATTTACGTAGCACGTGTTTTGCAAGGGAAAGTTAGTATATGCACAATACGAACGTGAATTAATGCAGCTCTGATGAGGTTTATTTGGATCCTGACTTTTTTGGAGGTCTCTCCTCACTCTGAAAGTTCTCTCAAACTTCTTGTCCAAGTAATAAGAGCCCGTTACGTCAGTGTGACTTTAAACTGCCAGTGACTGGTTTTTTCACGACTAATCGCTAAAATCACTTTCAGTTTTCTCTGTTGTCCGTGAAAATTGGGTTTTTCAGCTTTTTTGGCTCCTATGGAAAATCAGCTGTAACTTTAGGGTTTTGCCCCTGACGATCAATAAAATGTTACTGATTGGTTAAGGGACTCAGCAAAACGTTCGGGCATGGGCAAGTATTTATAAATAAAGACTTTCCCAATTTTTCTGAAGGGCTACATCAACCAGCCAAATAAACCAAGCAGAGAAATACTCATTTTAAAGCTATACTCTAAAGTCTTGACTCAGTCCATTGCCTTGATGGTGTAGGAGGCAATTACAAAAACTAAATGCTACGTGATCAGACTGAAAACAATTTTCCAAGTAGAGTTTTGACTGTAAAATATTATAAAAATAAGAAAGAACGGTGAAAAAATATCTGATATAAATTATATATATTCTTTATTTTTACATTTTTTTAATTAAATATGGGCCACCGAGTATTTAGAGAAATGACACTAAAAAGTTGTGAACAAACCCAGATAAAATTGCTAAAATAGGTTGTTTTCAACAGCTATGTCTGCGTTACTATCTTTAACAACATGATTCTATTTATTTCTCGAGTTAAGTTGGTGTTGTTTGCTAAGAACAAGTACAAGAGCTCACTGGTCCTCACTTGGGCTTTAAAACAATCAATAGTTCAGATGTTCTCGCTAATGAATTAGGCAATTTATATATTTCTGAGTATAGTGGCAGGATCCCACCTGTTATTTATAATGTCCTATTACACAATGTAATCGCCTGGTCTGAGTTTTAATCAGAATTAAGAGCATTGGGAATAGACGTACATTGCAATTACCAGAAAGAATTGCACCTCCATAGTAAATATATCTTAACGGGATTCTGTTGCTGGGTAGTCACACGTAGTGTATTTAAAGAACTGAAGTTTGCTTTTCCTCCTTTCTTTCTTGTTAGTGAAAAATGTAATTCATCCTGTTGACTATGAATGTACAGCAATTATGGTGAACCAGAATGGAAAATTGTCCCAATGTTGAAGTTAAACACCCTTGTGTATTGTAGTTTAGTGTCAGTCAGTCATGCAGTCATCTTCTAAACCGTTTCATCCTGTTAAGGGTTGTGGGGAAGCCTGGAGCCCATCCCAGAACACATAGGGCGCAGGGCAGGGGACACCCAGGGCGGGGCGACAACCCACCGCAGGGCACAGTTTAATGTCATGGATCCTTAAATGAACAAAGTTAAATATATGCAAAATGCATAATGAATTCGTATTTTTAAAGAAAACACTGGTTGCTTTCTTTTCTGCTAGGAATAAAGTAATCATTAACTGTTCACACTTATAGCACAGCTGTGTGAAGACTGAGGTAACCGTACACTTGATATATCAAAGCAGATTAATGTCTCCAAACCCATTAATAGGTGGTTATAGTCTGCATGCTTGTTCAGTCTCTTCTCTGTAGGGACCAAAATCTGTGATATTTCAGTTTGAAGCGTATTTCAGATTCATGTTAGCCTTTATGTTACCTTTTCAAAAACTGAACATTCCAAAATTATGTCCTCCATTGAGAAATTTAAAAACAGTGATTCTCCACAATCCTCCAATTTGTCATGTCTAGATCCATGTGCTCGATACGCCATGAGGGGGGAGTTAATCTAGACTGCTATTCACCACATATTGATTAGCCGGGACAGAGGTGTTAGTATCAGTTTGTAATCAAGGTTTGTGAACATCTATATACAACCAGAATATTGGTACACTATTTCAATGCTTAGAATAAGGCAGCACCTTTCAGTTCTGAATTGTTCCAGTAAAAGAACATGACCCACATGAACCAAGAGAAACAATAAAATTGTATTAACTCATTCATTTGTATAACATTATCATATATTGAAAATTGTTTTCATTGAAGAACTGCATTGATTGGCTAACTGTTTTTTCCTACCCTGGCAGACAGTTGTCTGTTTTTTTTTTCTTCTTTTCTCAGAGCAATACTTTGTCTCGTTATAAACCCTCTTTGTTTCTCGGAGGCTTTTGCAAGAGGTGGAGGTGCTACAGGTGTGACCTCCACATCGCAGAGTTTATTACCCTGTTAGGAAGCTCTCCGGACTTCCATTATACTCCCGCTCGCCCCTGTGGCATTGTGTGCTTGCATCACTCTCAAACTTATTATCTTATCCCACTTCACCATGTCCCTAAACACATACTCCACTCTGCTGTCTTGCCCCCCTTCTCGTCCCCGCCCCACCCCCAGACACACACACACACACACACACACACTCCTTCCCCCCTCCCTGTAAAGAACAGCCGCAGCTCCACCATCCCCCTGAATGTGCTCGGATCTCCACAAGTCCTCCTTGTCAGCCCCAGCTCACAGCTATGATGCACTTTTGCTAACAAGTTCTCCCAGCGCAGCAGAAGGTGAATCAGATGTGTCTGAGAGGGCAGCCGATGTGTGATCGGTTGGAAAGGAGCGGATACTTTCTGTACTCAACTGGGGATTAAAATGCTCTAGTACCAAGATCCACTCACGGCCCCTCCATCTACTCTCCATCTTTTCCTCCGCAGTTTGTTTCAGTCCAACACCCCTCCCCCGTTACTCTTCACTCTGTCCTCCCCTCTTCTTTTTCCCAATTCTAAAACGCGAAGGTGTGCTGTGACCATGCAGGTAGGGCGAATGAGACATGACCGCACAAGGCTTGCGGTGACTGGTGTGTTGTTGTGTCCGAGGACCGGTGATGAACACAGTCAGTACTGCAGAGGGGGCCTGACAGCGCTGCGTCGGCTCCAGGGCCATGTGAATCAATTAAAAACCATACCCCTCTGAAACCAACAATGCTGCATCCTTTGCCCATTTAAAATGAACTCTCTTTCTCAATGTGTTGATAATAATTTGTGAAAACAAACACCCATTTTAAGGCAGGCCATGCATGCATGGGTTTACTGTAGGTTATCCGGTTTCCTCCTATAGTCCAAAGACAGACAGGTCAGATGGAGTGGGAAATTTAAATTGTCCTTAGTGTGAGAGTGTGTGTGTGTGTGTGTGTGTGTGGAGGCAGGGGTGCATGTACTCTGCCTTGTGCCCTAGGCTGCCTGGGATAGGCTCTTGGCCACCTGCAACCCTGTCAAGGATAAGCAGCTGGATAATGGATGGATGGATGGATGGATGGGACCTAGCTTTGCCCTACAGTTGCCATCACAGTGGCCATCTCATCAGTGCCTGTTCTTTGGTCCCCTTAACAGAGCAGCCTTGTAGCAAAGGTCATTCAGACACCAGCGGTGGTCTATATGAGGAATCTGTCTTTGGAATCAAGGACATTACAAACAGTATATACAGTGATCAGCATATTACACAAGTCACAATGTGTCAAAGTATGCATTCAAAATAATCTGCAGCTCAGAGTTTTTTTAAAACAATGCTTGTACCCTGTTCCACCCATTGCTCCAAAACAGAAAAGACGATGCAAAGGATCCTTTCAAATGACACAAGAAAAATAACAGATCATGTATGTGTTAAAAAAAAAATACAAGAGGAAAAAATATAAACCAAGTGAGCCATTATAGACAGAAGGCAATGACCCCCCCCCCCCACTTTAGAAACATTTCCCATACTCACAACTTAATGCGGTGATCAAGTACACACATGAATTGTTTTCCAAGCCTAACGTATTTATACAGATAAACAAACAAATGGGCTCCCAGTAGGAAATCGCGGGGCTCGCAAGAAGCAGACATGACTGCTGGGTAGTGCAGGCTCTGGTACTTTAGCATTGAGACGTCATGTCTGCAGAAAACATCTAACAATTTCACGTTCCCTGTTTATCGGAGCAGCCGTTAAATGGCTTGCTTACTGTATTATTATGACTTAAATGTTAACATACATTTAGTGCAATCCGGGGGGAGAGATGACTATTTAAAACCGAAAAACACTTGATCCATGGGTTGTCTTGGAGGAGTTGATGTGATTATGGGTGAGAGGACTTGGGCACATTGTGCTAAGTGGCTGTCGTTCACAGCGTTTTTGTAATATTCTGCACTGGGTATATTTTTAGGCACTTGCATGATTGAGTATTTTACCTTTTTTATATTGTGAAGGGAAAAAACAAACTAACTCTGTACTGCTTAGATCGCCACAATCCTCCATCAGTTAGATTTGTCTCAGTTCTCTTTTTTTAAAACGGTAAAGCACCCGTATAGAGGACTATTGCTTGTGTGGTAATTATATTTGTCCCCAGAGAGTAGATACAGTATAGCATCACATGGGTTTGTGAAATAGAAGCCCCTCTCCTTCTTCAGGCTCTTGTTGACCAAAGCAACATTAAGCACAACCTATGTTTACCTCCCTACCTGAGACTGAAAGATGCCTAGCTGTCGAAGCTCTATCCAAACTAGTTAATGTAAATATGTATTCCATGTCAAGATTGTTAGACTAATTGTCTCCGGAGTTTGAGTGAACAAGTTCTATTCCTGCACCCCGGCACGCGGGTGGGTGGTGTGTGCTGTCAGCAGGCCGAGGCTCCCGTGAACCTTCCAAGCTGCGTGGCAGAGGAGTACGCTGTGCTCCACTCCGTTCCGCAGGCTGCCCCCCAACCTGCCAGCCTCGACTGTGCTGGGGGCCCCTGCTGGTGAGTTCCTGCCTGATCTGTCTCCAGTGGCAGCTCCCCCCCCCCATAGACACGAAGGCCTCATTACCTGTGCAGATGTGCATAGGTAGCAGGGAGACACCTTGCTCAGCAATTGTTCCGGAATTTGTCGTTTAGCTATAGGCCTACTTCATCTCTGTTAAAAAAACAACAAACCTTTTTTTGACATTTTCATTAATCTTGTAATTTAAAAATATTCCAATACATCCAAATGAATAGATGCTGTTTGCACAGCTGGTTTAACATTCGATTATTTAAATAACAAATGGTATAAACAAGTACTGCTGAATTACAAATTACAGGAGTCAGTCACATTTTTACAACAGACATAAGTGTTCCAGAATGTTCTGTAGACTGGTAGACCTCTCCTGGGAGTGCTTTTCTACCTGAAGAACAGACATCCATCCCTCCTCCAGTAAAGCCTAAGGCAAGCACAGAGAAATATGTCAACGCACACCTACAAAATTCAGGAAATGTCACTTTCCTACCTCAGCCTTAAAAGGCAGATAACGTCAGCAGCAAGATAAACCTACGTTTTCTGTCGTCATTAGGTGACTCTCACAGGGCTTTTATTTTTGTAAAAAAATAAATAATGAAAATAGAGGGTTAGTTTTGCTCAGCTGGGCATAATTTTATACTAAGATGACTTTGTTCTTAGTAATCCATCAAGTCTGCAAACATGATGTCTGTTACAGCTGCCCCAGCAACAGGGCGGGACTGTGACCTGGCATGGTGCCCCTTGGAGAGCACTGTGATCTGTATGCAGCGTGTCAAAAGTCACAGCATGAGGTAGGCGTTTAAAAGCCAGGAGGCTATGGGATAAAAATATACATTATAATCGTATTCATGCATGTTGCTTTCAGAGACAATCTAACAACGCAGGTGCAGCACCCGATCATGAGGCAGATGGTCTAGATTGAAGAATACCTTCAGGGGGAGAGGTTAGAGGCTCGGAGAGGAGATCAGCAGAGGAAAACTTCACCATGAGGCAGATCACACAGGAGGGCTGGATGGCTAAGCATGCTGTGGGCCCTGAGCGACAGTTCTGTTTTGAAAAAGCCACCAAACATGAGCAAATTCAAGGAACGCCGGGTTCAATCAGAAGAACACAGCCTTACCTCACACTGACCTGACAATAAGCACTCCATTACAGAAAATGTGAAAACTAAACACGTCCCGACCAAAATCTGCCAAAACGGTAAGATTTCCTTCAGTAAAGCATAATTTAAATGTGGTGCATAGCTGCAAACCTGATGAGGTGATATTACAGAACGGTATGAAATTATTCACTCGCTGGTGTTCTAACGATTTGTCCTACCTCGTGAGAATGTCCTACCCTGTAGCACAGAATGATAGTTATAACCATCCATTTGTCTTACCTTATCAGATAATCCTACCCATATGAACGAACGCGTATTTTTGATTATCAAAAATCGTACACATACGATACACACATAAGGGCAGCACAATTTCACGGGGTGAAGTGCGTTATGAAAACATCATAGCAAGCAGCAGGGTAGCACGGTTTCACAGGGAGAATTTTTTCACAGTGCACTTCTCTCCGTGAATCTATGCTACCCTGCTGCACTTCACCCCGTTTAACCGTGATACATGTGGTAGGATTTTCTCACAATGCATTCCCCCCCCCCCCGTGAAACTGTGCTACCCTGCTTGTATGTGGTTGTGAGAAAATCCTACCACATACAGCAGGGTAGCAGTTTCATGGGGTCAAGTGCATTGTCAGAAAATCCTATGCACTTCACCCCGTGAAATTGTGCTGCCCTTATGTGTGTCGTACGATTTTTGATAATCAAAAATACGCGTTCGTTCATATGGGTAGGATTATCTGATAAGGTAAGACAAATGGATGG
>JABJVR010048805.1:0-23475 GCA_025773905.1 Chitala chitala | reverse complement strand
ATATACATAGACTACAGTGCAGAAAATGTAGTTACAACAATGATAATGCTAAACTGTTGAGTTGTACAGTCTAACAGAAGTGGGAATGAAGGATCTGCAGTAGCGCTCCCTCCTACACTGAGGGTGTACCAGTCGCCCGCTGAAGGTGCTGCATTTTAATCCTCATCCTAAATATTCTTATTTGCTACTGCTGGTAGAGCAGTACAGAGTGTAGCTTCAGCAGTATAGAGTGTAGCTTCAGCAGTACAGAGTGTAGCTCCAGTCTTGCGTCCTCACAGTAAATCAGCTGCATCTATCTGACACTGTAGACGGAAATGCCTGACTAATAAAGATAATTAAATGAGGAAAAAGTAACAAAATGGTGCTGGAATTTAAATGCTAAATACATCTGAATAATAGTACATCTTCTGGGATGAAATCTCAGTCCCATCCAGACCTTCACTTTTTATGGTGAGAAAGCTCAGTGGTTTAATTTTTCGTGCAGTTGCATTACAATGATGACACATGGTACATTGAGGTGCTTAGGCAAACACCTGAACATCGCCTTGTTTCACAACAGCAGGGCAAGCCAGTGAAAGCAGGAGCACAAAACTGAATGAGGATTGTAAAAGGTGGCTAAAGTGCTGAATTACATGAATGTTTGTCTATTTTAGCACCTGTTCTGCAATAGCCACTCCATGACAGTACGTCTACAACACATACAGGGGAAACAGTGGTCACTACCAAGGAGTCAGCACCTGCTTCCTTGTGTTATATTTGCACAAACATCAAACTTGCTTCATTTAAGGGGTGGCAGATCATTGCTATCATTGTGCTTAAAAGTAGCTCACAGGGACAGGAGATCTATCTGTTCTGCTGTAATGAGCTGAAGCAATCCTGAAGCACAGCAATTCCTCCAGCGGACATGAGACAATTTCCTCTAAATAAAGAGAATCGCAGACCTTGAAACAAGAGAGATAAATCCTCTGTGTGCCCAGGACCTAGCTGTAAGACGTGTGCTCCTTAAATCTGGACTGCCTCCAGCGTGACGCATAGCTGCCTGCTGAGGCTGTGGGCCTGAGACACCCTTGGGAGCGTGTTAAACGTATTGAATTAACAAGCGAGAAGGAAAGAAAGATTAAAGGTTATGGAGCTAGATTGAGCCTAATGTAATAGGATCTGTTCCCACTTCAACTGGATCAGCAGTCAAGAATAGAACCAGGCAGACGAAGATACACGTGTGCACATACAAAAGCATACTAGTACACACACAGACACAGACATACACACACACACATACACATAAATGCACAGAAGCTTTAGGTTTTCAGTATCAGTCTAAAAAAATCTTCAAAAACATAAAAGCACACATGGAACAGAATATGAAATTGGCAGGTTTCGAGGAATCCTTTTGAAGTGTGAAGGCCACACTGTCATGTTTATTTCACTCTGTCCACATGATGCCACTGTTTTCTGGTATTTCCCGGTGTCGGTGAATGCCTACACCAAAACGGAAATACAATAACGTAATGCTATTCTGTCATTTCACAGGTACAGTATATAGATATCTGTGTATGAAGGAAGTGAGGTCACTCTGACATAAAGGAACACACACACACACACACACACACACACACACCAACATATTTTTCATGCCCATTTCATTTATACAGTACGGTACATTTTTACTTAACCTAATGAAATGTCTGTTGTTATTTTTAGCAGACACTTAAATGACCAGGACTCTCCAAAGGCAAGTAAAGGTAACAATGATGACACGACTTGAACAGGTTGAACAGGTTTCACTCAGGGCAACTATTCAATATCTGGTTGGTACGCTTACTATTAAAAAACAAAGGAAAGACATACTGTATTCAGTTATTTTTTGGGACAAGTGAATAAAATGCTTTACATGCAATGTAAATTGGAAAGAATAATAAAATGATCTTGATGACTTACTTTAAATGTAAGAGAGAGGAATGCAGTGGCAGCAAAGCAGTCGGGAAAGCAAAGAAAAGTGTTTACATCAATGACAAGGTGGTGGTGTTATTTACAAAGAAGCTCAGAGCACGGTAAATATGCAAAGCGGTTTGATTGATTTGTGACAGACTCGTAACTAACTCCACGTCTCCTATTCATCATGCATGCCTTTGTGCAAATACTTGTGGAAGGCGGCCCGGTGATTTAGATACTCGGCAAGGACACGGCATCCTGGCTGCGATGAACTGTGCTCTTCTGCAAAGTGGCTCCGCCCACACACTCATGCTCCTCCAATACAACATTTACCTTTTGAATGCAGCCAATTGCCATAAAGTTAATTAATTTTTTTTAGGGGGGGGGCGGTTCTCAAGATGTGGGGTTACCCTATGAAAAGGACAGCCAGGTCAGCGTCCTTCATCAATCCAAATGCTTTTTCGAGTTAAATTACAGCCCTGAAGAAGATGAGGAAGAATGTTCTCACAGCCTCGACATTTGGCACAGTCACCTAGGCGTGACTTTGCGGAAAAGCTTTCCCTCGGTCTGCCTTCCTTGAAGGAGTGAATGAATTATTAACGTCTGACAAGTGCATCCACTGTAGTACTTTGTGAAGCACTCATTGTTCACTTCTGCTCTTTTAGTTCCTACTAAGAGACTTTGGTAAAGGTTATCCAGTTTCCCCCCTTTCCCAATATTGCACTGTGGTGCCACACCTTATTGTTTTAAGTGCGGATCACGTCACTTGAGCTTTGGAAGACATTCTCCCATTAAAATGTCACAGGTTGGACCATTTTGTTATGACTCCTTTGACATTGCTACAGGAAATGTCCTCAGTTAAGATTCTCATACCCTTACCCAGTTCTGTGGATGAACTGGATGAAGTTGTCAAGGCATCATTTCTTTCTTTGATCGCCTGGGTTTTCATGTTGTCTTGACAGCTCCTATTCTAAAATGACAGACTGAACTGAAAATACATAAACTATTCCACTTGTTTTGCTGTGCTTGGGATGAAAGAACCCATCAATGTCCTTAATTCCAACACAGATCAGAGTAAACGATGCATACATCCACATGCCTAATATTTTCATTTAATCCATTATTACACAGAAACACACACACATGCATGCACACTTTCCCTGTTTATAGGTATTTGTAGCTCCAATCATTAAGTGGAAATCCACCTAAATCTGTGCATATACTATTCAAGGTATGGGAGAGGGAGAAGGATTTTAGGACAAAAATTGTAGTTCCAGAATCTGTGACTAGGGAAGAATATGGTGCTATACAACACATGGAGAATACATGGAAAAATACATATACAGTGCATGGCCTCAAGTGATAGAAGTTAACAATACTGATAATAAAAAATGCTGACCCTTATATGCACTAAATTGTATAACCTTAGGTGTTATCATGTTTTCTGTTCTTCATTTTCTTCTTCCTACCACAAACGTTCTTTGCTCCTCCAGCATTTTGGTTTGATGGCTGGACTGAGAAATTACATGTCATCACCCTTTAAGGCCAAGTCAGGAGCACTGTAACGCCATGTCAGTGGTCCCTCACATTTCATGCCCTAATCACGATTCACTTTATGTTGTACCAAGATGGACGTACGCATCATGGTTGTCAGACACTTCTGAGGCTGTCATTGGGCCAACATAAAAATGAAAAGAAAATTATGTTTGTCAAGGGTGGTTTTTCTACCATGGTTTAATCATGTTGTTGCAGCTATCGGTGAATCACTTGCTGTCCTCTGCCAGCCATATTACATGACCAGGGCAAAACTGATTCTGCCCAAATTGGTTCCAGCTGCCTGGCTGGTTCCGCCTACTTTCAGGACAAAGGTGAAGTTTGGTAAAGTTTCTGTTCATCTCAGTGCATTGAGACCATGGAAACACTGGTGATGAATGTGGCACCTATTGAGCTAATTGTCCTAACAGCAGAAGCAAAAATACTTCCAATTTATGGGAACTGACCCACTGTTTCTCATGGCAACAAAAAAATTGAACAGAACTTTTTTTTCTGGAAACGTTGCTAATATGTCCCACTGAAAACCAAGGAAAAAATGTATTGCAATTTTAAGCCATTTAGTAGATAAAGAAAGAGGTTGTCAGTATTCCATCCCAACAATGAGGTATCATTGGAAAGTCCAGAAGGCGGCATGTTAGCATGGTGGTTAGCGCTGTCGCTCGCACCTCCAGCCGTGGGGTTTGATTCCTGCCTTGGGTCTGTGTGCGTGGAGTTTACATGTTCTCCCTGTCCTTGATGGGGTTCTCCGGGTTCTCTGGTTTCCTCCCACGTTCCAAAGACGTGCAGGTTAGGTTCATTGGTGTTTCCAAAATGCTCGTAGTTTGTGTGTATGTGCACACCCTGCGGTGGGTTGGCGCCCCGCCCTGGGTGTCCCCTGCCCTGCGCCCTATGTCTCCTGGGTTGGGCTCCCGGCTTCTCGCAATCCTTAACAGGATAAAGCTGTTTGGAAAATGAATGAAGGGAAAGTCCAGAATGTCCTTTATACATTACACCAGGAAAGAGAAGAGATGTGAAAACACACTGACCACTATAGAGGTAAAGACCTGGTCTGATGAAGATACACCAACCCTGGTCTACATGAGTCGTGTGCATGTTGAAAGCATCCGTATTTTGCTCAGCAAACTGTAAAAGCTTTTGTGTTGTGTCTTATCAGCAGAAGTGAGAGCGCTTACCTGCTGGTGTCAACACTAAAAATAGTCCCTTTTGTTTGTACCGTTAGTTTGTCAGGGACAAGTATTTTAAAACAGTGTAAGATCAGTGAAAGATTTTAAAACAGTTAAGCTCTATTTTTCACTAACAATTTGAAGAACAATCCCGATTTTAAAACCAATGTTATGAGCAAGGCCTGAACAAATAATTACTTTTCTTCTCTGTGAATACACAATCATACAGGAATATTATCTTTTTGTCATAATAAAATGCACATTGCCATAAAATCAAAAGAGAAAACAAAGACTTCTTTAATTATTATTTTTATTATTTTTGTTATACAATATTGCACTGATTAGTGGCTGCTCATTGGAAATGGGTTTCCATGGCAGCAGCCACTCTGAATGGAAAGAGGCTGACAATTACTGGTAACAGCGGTCGCACTGAGAGGAGAATCCATTCAAGATGAAATAAGGAGAACGCAAAGTAAGGCTGTAGCAGGGACGTAAAGGACTGGGGCTTGTCAATGAAGAGAGGTCCTCAACAAAGCTAACATATTCGGCAGACATGAGCAACAGGCCAAATATTCCACGCTGTTTCTTAGCAACAAAAACACTGCAGCTTTACAAAACACAGATGCAATGCAACTCTTTTAGAAAGGTATTCTTAGATCACTTTATGCAGTCCTGTCCACCTTGTGCTTTTCTGTGTCATTTTTTATAAAATTTTTTATTTGCCTGTCGGTGGTTAGTTTATGTAATGATGGAGTTTTCTTATTTTAGTAAACAGCATGGGACATAAAAAATGTTAATGCATTTGTGTGGGCTGTATAAAAAAAACAACATAAAGCCTTCTTTGATTTTATACCGTATGTTGTAAATGAAATTATAAATAATTTATAAAATAAATCACACTAAAACATTAAACAAAAAAGTTATTCCTCTGGCTGACAATTTCTTTAAATCATGAACATTCAAGTGATCAAAATGAACTTGAACACTTATTTTAAATCCTAATTTCTCTGTGTCTACTTCTTTGACCTAATTTTTTCCGTTAATTACACCCCGCTTCCTCCAGGTCACATTCTTTCTTAGTTAATTATTTTGCTGGGGGTGGGAGGGGGTGCTGCCCCACCCTGAGGCATGCTATAACTCTTACTAGCAGAGGAGAATCAGGGCACATGAGCTGGAGATAGGCATCACGTTGTGTCAGCTGCTGTCATTTAAATGACACTGTCAAGGCCGATTGATTCCATCGCTCTGTTTGAAAAAAAGGCCAAATTTTAATTGCACCAGGTTTGAGATGAAAAATTATACAAAAAATATGACTCTGATTCACTCCCAAAATACAGTGACAGGGTAATTAAACAGAAGAGTGACAGGGACAGCTCAGCTTAAAATATCAATTCAATATCTGTCAACATGTATTCACTTAAAAAAAGTCACTCCTTTTGTGAAAGTGTTACAATAATGGTTTTGTGCTTGTTAGGTTTTGCCTAAACTGTGTCCAGATTAAGGTCTATGCAATTTAGGCATAAGGACATTTTTTAAAGGTCATGCATTTTCCATAACACAGACATTTGGAAATACAATTCTGATACAGCGTAATTCTAAGATGAATACGTGTAATAAAATGTTCATGTCAAATGTAACCAGTTCAAATGGGTCCTCTATACTTAGCTGTGATCAGTTGTATCTTAAAATATTGTATAATTTTTGTTCGTGCTTAGTTTGATATATTACAGTTAATCAAGTGTGGCCAAGGTGGTGGATGTTTTTAATAGCTGCTGGCTGAAGTGCTAAGTGAAATTTTCAGGAAAAGTTATGATACTTATAAAGGTGCTTAAATACTCCTTTGAACATTTAAAGTTATGCATGTATGGGATAATTAAAAATTTAAGGTTTATTTTTCTCTTTCAATCCCTCTGCTCCTTTACACAGTTTTTGTATGTTAGGTTAACTAACTTCCCTGAGTTCAGGCTCTGCAGCTGGTGTAAGGCACCACAGATCTTTTTCCTTATCTAGCTGGGTTGGAGTGGCCTCATTGGGGAAGAGTCTAGCAGGAGCAATGGTGAAGGGACCATAAGGCTGTAAAACGTTGCATCTCTTTCTGTAAGCTAATGCGATTAGTGAATTGTGCGTTAATACAGCCAAATACCTGTATGTGTTAAATGGTGATTGGTTCTTGATTAATTCAATATGGTGGATAAACTTATAAGAATAGATTGAAAACAAAGGAATTCAAAGAGCTTTAATTGGTATTCTTCTGCCACATGTGATATTATCATTTGCCAGTGTTTTGCTTTACTGGTGGTAGAACTTAATTAACATCTACAGATTGTATTGATCATTTCTAGCAAATATTAGATTTGATTTCGTTAATATTGTAATCAGGAATTTCATAATTTACAGTATGGACTATTAGGTCTTAATCATAACTTTGGGCATATTAAGAATTTGTCAATGTTATAATAAATTCTTATTTTAAACATATGTGATACCAATAGCTCTTCGACCCATCCAGCACATACTGGACAGAGTCCAGTGCCATAAGGACATCACTGGGGCTGTAGCAGGGACAGCTGAGCACCGAGAAGAGAAAAGGTGGAGAGCAAAGTGTCTGCCAGCAGAGGCTGAAGTAAGAAGTTTCCCAGGACAGTCCGCCTGTAGAGCATTTTAATTTCTGGGTAAGAGGGCAGTGGTGAAAGAAGATGCAACGCAGTGGGCCAAGAAGCAGAGCAAGTGTCACAATGGCTGTGGAAAAAGGAATGATGGTCAGGCCACCTGTTCCAGGTGACCATCCAGGCCTCATCAAGCCAGCCAGCACACTGTTCAGAAGATGCTGTGAGAATCACCAAAATACAGAGTAATGAAGGGAGTCACCTGATTATGAGTGAGGGAGCAGCAGTACCACCCAGCTGTATATAAACAATGACAGTCAGTCATCTTCTATACCACTTCATCCAGTTAAGGGACACAGGGAGCTCATCCCAGAACACACAGGGCGCAGGGCAGGGGACACCCAGTGCAGGGCACACACTTCGGGTAATTTGGACACACCAATCAACCTACCCTGCATGTCTTTGGATTGTGGGAGGAAACCAGAGAACCCACCAAGCACAGGGAGAACATGCAAACTCCACACACATAGACCCAAGGCAGGAATCAAACCCCAGGCCTGGAGGTACAAAGTGACAGTGCTAACCACCGTGCTGCCTAGACAATGACAATGTACTGTATTTTATAAAATATATTGGCCACAAATGTTTTCATCTTTTCCATATTTATTATTTATAAACCACTTCCGTTTGGTAAGTTTTATATTGACTTCAATTAGAGAATTTGGGGGTGGGGGTCCTCTGAAAATAAAGCAAAGAACAAATAAACAATTGGACATCCTAAAGAAATCATGTAACTGTTTTCTGTAATACAAAGTAATCTAAATTTATAATTTACCAAAATAGCCACCTTTAGCAGATTAAACAGCTGGACACACTCATGGGGTTCGTTCTACAACGGAAATCAAATATTGACACAGTCATGTAGACAATTGAGATGTAGGTTCCAGATAACCATTTCTAATATCCGTATATTCTACATCGCACATCTGCACCTTTATCAACTCTAAGAAAGGCAGAAGAGTGGTTCGTGAACGTATCAGGTACTCTGTCACTGACATACGCACAGACATGCAGCGGGTTTGCCTTGCTCACTCAGTAATATACAGCTGCAGATACGCAGCGCCACATCTAAGCCCCGCCACATTTTGGCTGACTCATGCGACGACGAAGGTAGTTTATTTTTCACGTGTTTTCTAAATAGAGATTATTTCTTTGAAAATGTGTCATACGCATATATTTGCGCACTATAAATCTTTTATATTTTTCAATATATTCTTAATCTAAACGTTCAATATTTTATCTTTTGGTGTTTATAGTGTTACTATTTATGCGTCAAGTTTTACTGTTTATGTGTCAAGTATTTGTGTTTACGTTTGACACAACGAAATGCAAATAACTTCTTTAGTCATATCAGATGTTGTCAATTTCTTGTCAAAGTCCTCCCTAGATTTTCATAATTAAAACTGTGTTTTGGAAATGACTACAAGACTAACATTTATATAATCTTTGCATATGCTAGTGTTATTTTACTGAAAACATTGTTTCGAAGAAACAGTTATTTTGTATCCCTGTGTTGTTTCGTGTCCCAGTACATGAGTTCTGCTCCTGGCGTCAACGGTCAGTGTGTTCAGTGTTCTCGTCCCACGAAGTGAATGACGCAGACCAGATGGATGGGGACAATGCAAATGAACATAATAATTAGAAAAATTTCTAACAATAGCAGTATAAGATGTGTTTATGCATATACCTATTCTATGCCTGAAAAGAGCATCTCATTTTCATGCTAAACGCACATGCGGAAGTTATATACTAAAATATTAATGAATCAAGGCTATATTTTCTAGAAATAATATAAATAATAACAAATGTATTAAACTATGGAAAACTTGAAAAGTTCACATTAACACTATGGTACAATTTGTTTTATGGTAAACCAGACATACCATCATCCCAGCAAACACAAAACGTTCAAATAACGTTAGCTAAACGTTCATAACGTTCCCTAAACATTTAGCTAACGTTATTTGAACGTTTTGTGTTTGCTGGGATAAATGTAAAAAGAAAACAGAAAGGCAGCTGTGAAGTTTAAAAGTCATTTATTTATTTATTTATTTAGGAACATTTTAACTGCACTGTTTTCTGCAGGGCCTACTTGAAACGTTTTCATGAATCACACAGAAATAACCAATTTACATTCATTTACATTTATTCAAAAGATAATATGCACAACAGTACCTCCAGTTTGAAAAGGAAGGACCATTGAAATGGATCCTCATCTTGGAAAGTTTTGTTAGTTTAAACAATTCTGGTCCACAAAACAGACAATGAAACTGTACAGATTGGCAGCAGATACACTTTTTAAGGGGAGGCAGTGAAAGGTTCTTCTGAACTATTATATGAAAACTATAAGCAGATAAAAAGCAAATCGTTTGATAACATTAAAATGAAAGACAGACTTTTAGACATAGGCTAAATTATACTGACCAAGGAAATACTGGAAATTTTGGAATTACAGAAATATAGCGTGCACATTTACATATACATGTGAATGCCTGGTGGACATAAAGAAAAGACTAACTAACAATGCATGAAAGGTCAGCAACAATCATAAAGGTGGAACAAATTAATAATAAACACCAAAACAGAATTCTTGACTAAACTGCACCATAGCTAAAGACATAAATTACCTTTCTCTCTTGAGATTATAAAATGGATGTGAGTGTTGCCACATGAATCACCCACTAGTCAGGACAAGAACGCAATTAGTCCCCCAAGCAGGCGACGTGGGTCTTTAGTTCAGCAGGCTAATCATCTTGAGTGGTAAGTCTGCGTGGGCTGCAAGGTTGTGAGTTTAACTCCAGCTCACCCTGTGGCATTGATGCTATTTCACCTGGATAAATACTGGCTGCTACCAAGCACTTGGGTTGTGGTTGCTGTGGATATTTAGAGGGGGAGGGTGTAATGAATGTGGAAGTTTTGCCTTGTGAATCCCCCTGGTAGTAAGGACAAGAATGAGATTAGTCCCCCATACAGGAGACATGGGTCTTTAGTTCAGCAGGCTATTCTTCTTGCCTGGTAACTCTGTGTGGTTGTGAGTTTGGGTTCTGGTCACCCCTATGACAATTACATACAAACTTTGCTTTTTCGCTATCTTTGACTCTCCTTTGTGCATCCTGTGTGGTTAGGCATATACAACAAGTTGTTCTGCGCATCTCTGACCTGGAAGGGTTCTCTTAGTGGTGGGCCTTTTCTGTAATGGGGCCTAAATGTAGTGCCTGCAGCCGTATGTTTCTCTGTTTGCGTGGAACTTTTCTTTTCCATCCGTCCATCTGCCACATTGCTGCTGCGAGGCGTGTGTATCTTTGCACAAGAATCATCCTGCGCCGACCGGTACTGAGAGAGCGGCAGATGCCTAACGGACCCTCTGCTCCATCCCTGTTGGCCCACTGACATGCTGGCGTCCATCACAGCTTGGGCAGAATGGGTGTGAAAGCACTGCCATTAGTCAGTACAAGACACCCTCTGTAGCGTGCAGATGTTGAGAATTGGTCCATGGGTTTTGATGACTAATAAATGCTGTGCCTACAGAGAATGATCAAATGTTTTGGTTTAATCTATGAACAAGAGAGCAGCTCAGACATTAATCACAGCACCTCATAAAGAGTAAATGTTGTGGTGTAGTCAACTACATCGCTTCCAGGAATAAATGAATTTCTCAGAATTTCAGCAAAAGGAGTAACTAAACAGCTGAGCTAAACGAACCTGCCTGGATGATATTATTCAGCAGTCGATTTCTGGGAAGTTAAATCAAGCGGTGTGTGAGCAAAGACTGTGATTATTAATGCCCAGCAGATATCAAAAATAGACACGCATGTAAGGCATCGCCGAAAATAAGACGCAAAAATCAAAACAGTCAACGTGTGCAAGGTTTTATTATTACTTTCCTACTGTGCGCACAAAAACAAACACCTAAATGTGTGAAGGCGGCGAGCCGAGTTTTGTCAAAAAAAAAAAAAGATCAGAAAGAATCTATCTTAGCATGTGTTGAAGAGAAAATCTGAGAATGGAGCGAAAGCTTGTGTTAGAGGTAGAGCGCATAACTACTGGATCAATAGAGTTATTTGCATTTTTAAGTGACAGCACATTCGCACATACAATATTGATTTAAAGACAAAAGACAACCGGGACTCTGACTGCAGTAAAAATAAACTAGCTAACACGTAAAATAGCAACCAAATAAGGCAGACAGTCACAGGGTGAGCTCGTGCCTGGGACCGTCAGTAATGACACGTGACGAACATATGCCACGGTGACAAATGTGTTACACTTCATCGCGTCCTGCCAGCCGGGACACTGTAATGAAAACAAAGGAACAAATGGCGCAGAAAGCGGCATTCGGTTCTTTTTCTCATTTTCAGGTTCCTTCCAATTCTTTCAGTGAAGCGTGCGAGACTGTGCCACGTGCTAAATACACGAATGACATCACATGCATTTGCATCCCTGATCAACAGCCTTTACACACTCTCACCTACGGACAGATAGGTGCTGGGGTTGGGTAATTGTTTCATGTGAACTGATTTTTACTAGACACATCTTACTAAATGGAAATTCATAGTGTGTGTCAGTTTATTTCTTTGCTGGCATGATGGACAGCGTTTGGGGGTGCTGAAGTCCATGTCGCTGTACCACTGCAAGCGCATGCTTTAAAACGTAAGCTTGCTTGACGCCTCTGACGCAGTACAAGTATTTCCTTTTGCATTTTCATACAGTATTTCCTTTTGTAATGGAAAACTATAACATAATGTAGGTACTTCCCCATGATGCTGGCATGCTGCGTTAGAACTTTCTCTCCTGCGCACAACCATTTCGCTGCCACTTCAGAAATGTAACGCAGACAATAAACCCGAAAGCGCCTTCCAGCGATGCGTTTAAAAGATAATGAAGACACGTAGTGCAGACTAATTCATCATTTTATAATTATTGTTTAGTCTTCCTTCTGCGGATTCAGGGCGAACGATTTCACAGTTCCCAACGCTGTCTCCTGTGTTTAATCAATTGGCGAAACAGAGATCTCCAATAATTCTAGCACTCATATTCTCAGAGGGCACCTATGGACCGTAATAAGTACACTTGGAACAGGCTTAAGCAAACAAAATCAGTTTTTAAGATTTAAATACAAGCATGTTCGCATTTATCATTTGAGGTCTCTGAATATTGCTAATTGCTTTACTTACATAACCATGTACAGAACTGGGTTCAGTCTTAATTTAATTTTTACGTTGCTTAATTTTTGTAAGGTTCTGTTGTAAGATCTAAATGATACAGTGGCCTACAGGACTCTGAGTGCTAAGGGGTTTCTGACGATTTTCCTGTTTGGTTTTGGAGTAATAGGTTAGTGACTGAGAAATATTGCCTTATTGTAGTTCTGTTTTATTTATGTGAGAAATTCTTAATTTTCTGTGGATCACCTACTGAGCCCTACTGCTGTGAGGCTTTCAAGTTATACCTCAAACAAAACAACTCTGAAAATAATTACACATTTAGAAATGCATAAAAATCTGTTTAATTTCACTGCAATCATTAGGACGCCAGCGGTAATATTAATGTGAAACTCTCCCCATAGTATGTGAAATATACAATAAGATGTGCTTATTTATATAATAAGCAGTATGTTTAAACATTTAAGAAGTGCATTATGTCAGATCACATAATATTATTTTGTGCAGTTATTTGAAAAAAAAAAAAAAATTAGAAAATAATAAGAATATCTCAAATGCATATAACTGGGCCATTTTTGTGAAGTCTACCCAGTGTTTTCTCAACAAATGCATGTGGGAGGAAGAGGCAGCGCTGTCCATTTAATGACACCTGGGAACACTTATGAAACAAGAGCTGTACTACAGTGTAAAGACAGCCGGTTCAAAGCTTTTGAGCAGAAAGAGCATAAACAAGTCCTGCAGTACAAATGAGTACTCCTCAGCCAATATCCAAGTGGAAGAAGGAATGGTGACGCACAAATGTCTAGCAACAGTAGGAAGCAAGCTGCAGAAAATGGTATTTATCAAGTATTGAGGTTTCACGATGCACCTTTGATATTCACAGTATCACCACTTTGCCAAAGGGAAGTTGCTTGTCCAATTTTACAAAGGAATTTGGTTGTTTGCTACTGCTGTTATAAATTATTTTTTTTCTTTGTAGTTAATAATCATGACAGGCGTACAAATACAGCAGTGTTTACAGTGAGTTAAATATGTTAATGTGCATTCAGGATTTTGTGTATGTGTGTGTGTGTATGTGTGTGTGCGAGTGTGTGTGTGCATGTGCCTCTGTGACTGACCATGTGTTTTCTTGAGTACCAAAGCCAGATTGTACAGAGCTGCTATATAGTGAAAGTACCATGACACTGTTTGTCAGGTGTGAGCATCTGCCTGCTTTGTCCGGACATTAAACAGGTGTGAGCGTCTGCCTGCTTTGTCCGGACATTAAACAGGTGTGAGCGTCTGCCTGCTTTGTCCGGACGTTAAACAGGTGTGAGCGTCTGCCTGCTTTGTCCGGACATTAAACAGGTGTGAGCATCTGCCTGATTTGTCCGGATGTTAAACTGTTGACACCCTCCTTCCCTGGTTTCCTGGGATGAGGCAGAGGAGCACTTGAAGCAGCAGGGACTGGAAGCTAAATCTCTTCACATGTGTTCCCCTTTGGGTGTTTTCCTTATGTGTTGTTCTCTTTGGGTGTTTTTCTCCTGTGTGTTTTCCCTTGTGTGTTTTTTATGTGTTACCCATTGGGTGTTCTCATCATGCATGTACCTTCTTGTGCCAAGGTAGACACACCACACTTTATGTAGCAGGCCTGTGAATCCTATTTGAATGACTGATGAAGGCCCAGCGCTGAGCTGAGAGGCTGCTGCTCTAAGAGCAGACCAGTTGTCTCTGGTATCAGAGGCCAGCATCATCTAGACATGGGTTCCTCTTTTCTGGGAAACAAGAGTCTGACATCATCTTTGACTGTTCTGCTGGTGGTGATTTGTAAGATCAGAATAAATTAGCTGTTATCCTTTCATTTTGTATATAGTTTCATGCCTCTCTTCAGTTGCATGTATAGTTTGTACACAACAATTATTGAAGAACGGCTCAAGACTATAACGGCAACAAATCAGCAATTGTGAATTAACTACTTAACCACTAGGCCACCAATATCTCCATTCAGGTTCTGATTGCACTTTTGCCTGAAGCAAATTTAATTTGCTATCTCAATTAGTGGAGAATTAGTGCTAATTCTATTTTATTTATCTCCATCTGCACCTGAATGTTCCCTGTGCTTCCAGAAGTGCAGAACGCACTGATGAGGACAGATATTAATGAGGTGTATTGAACACCAGCTGTAGCATCAGGGCGAGTTGGGTGCCTAGCCACCCAGGGACTCTGCAAATTAAGGGGCCTACATGCAGAATCAAATAATAATATGAATTAAAATTATTACAATGGTAGGTAAAGGTTGAGATATGGGGGGTGGGGACACTGAGGCACCAAGATGGAACACCCAGGGGCTGAAACACCCAGGGGCCCACTGTGGTTTTAATCCAGTCCTGGTCAGTGGTCTGAGAAAGAAAACATCACGCTGGCCAAAGGAAGCCATAGCAAAAGGAACACATCTTCATCTACTGCAACTTAAAGCATTGATCCACTGTTATCGTTACTGCATTCCTTTCCAAAAGTGCCGTATATCTATAAAGTGTTCAATCCTTCATGAAAAGACACAGTGCTTATTTTTCGCTGTGCTTGATTGCAGTAAATCACTATGGTAATGTAAAAAATGCATGTATTTGACTGTATTTCAAGCCTTTGAGAGGCCAAATATACATTTGCGTGAATATCTCACAGCCTGTGTTTTTCTGTGTACTGAAAACTACCTGCCCAAACCACTTAAGGTTGGGGAAGAAAAATCACGGAGGACTGATTAAAATCGGACACTGTTCTGCATCCTCGTGCCTCCTTGGAATGTACCTGTCACTACATGATTAATAACAAAACTTAAAAACTCATCTCAGACCTCCACTCAGCTCCAGCAGACGCTGGTAAAAAATAAAATGTAAACTACCCATTATTTAAAGGAGAATTCCATTTTTAAAAAATTTTGTTTTGTATGCGTTGAAATGTGTTCCAAACTGTTTTTGTTGCCTTCAGGAGCAAATCCTTTTATGTTTCCTCCCCTGTGGGGTGCACATATTGGAAATCAGCTCCTTGAAATAATCTTATTTGTCAACGGTGAATTGCTGGACGTAATACAACTACTGCAATTGTAGAAAAGGTACAGAACAATGTCTGGGGACCTTAATAAACAAACCGTGAAGAAATTGTCTGCTCTGCATACATAAGTGGTGGAAAAAAGGTGTGTCTTGTGACCTCTTTGAGTGTGTGCAGATTTGTTTTGCAATGTGGCAATACTGTATATGGCATCCAAATAACATTTTCTTGCAAACCACACCTCACACAGTTCCAGATGTATCCAGCAAATAGCCTTATTCACCAATATTTACATTACATTTACATTCATTTAGCAGACGCCTTTGTTCAAAGCAACTTACAATGAGTTAAAGTACACATGCATCCTAAGTTTTTCCTTTTATTTTTGACACAGGTCCTAAGAAGACCTTAGAAAACTCATGACATGTTCTTAAACTGCAGAATTGTGTGTGAATTTTTCCATTATAACAATGAATTCCATAGTCATCGTAGTTTGAAAGTGTGTGTCAGTTCTTTATGAATAACCACAGGTAAATTCCCCGCCAATGCCCATATAAGGGCATGAGGCTGCACCGCTGTGTGCTAAGAAGATTTATTATTGTATATGATGAACTAATCCGTAAACAAAAAGAACACATTAAAAACAAATTTAACTAAAATTAAAATTAAAATAACAGCTTGAAAAATACTAAAATAGAACTATAATACACAACACAAAACAAATTAATACTTTTTATAAAGGATAAAACATTTGTTTTTATTTTTTCCCTTTTGCCTCATAAACATCAGTCTTTTTGGATGCAAAATTTTGGCCAGAGGATGTCAGCATTCGTATTAGTGATTCTAACTTTCTGAGTTTCCCACGCCTCAATCGTCACACTGGGAGTACAAAAAAGGTGACTCTGCTCCATGGAAAACAATTAAAACATGTATTCTTGTGATTCATACTCATACTTCATATTTTTCAGTAGGAACTGCCATGCACTATTACACTACTTGTTCTTTTTGACCAACATTAGTTTGAAAAATGTTTTAATAAATTGTATTTTTTAAATGTCAACCTTTTTTGAATGGTAGCCAAAAATTATTCAAGGTGTTTCACAATGATTCATCAGATTTCAAATGTTTATATGTCTGAAGGTTATAGAGACAGATTGATTATAGACATGTTAGCTTAAACAAAGACTCTGAAAATATGTGACTCACCTATAAGTATTATGTAACTTCTTTTAGTGACAAGAACAACATGAAGGCTCTACAACTTCCTCTTTTATGTGGTGTATGTTAATTTAACATACGGTTTGATCAACGCAGCATTAAACTCATTTGAAATGTGAAGAGTCATTCCGAAACACCCTGTAAAACTAAAACTGAAAGAACGGAAACTAAAAATAAAACTAAGCCTTTCAGTTAAATATAAGATCAAACTTAATATTTTTCTAAATCTACTAAAACTAAAATTTAAACTGAAGTTTGTCATGCTAAACGACATAAAAATAAGAGAAAATTTCAAAGCTATAATAACTCTTGTATGCACTCTGGTTCTCTTCAACTTGCGCACATTTGAGTTTTACATTTACATTTTGTTTCTTTGGCAGATGCCTTTGTCCAGGGCGACTTACAAGGATAATAGTACACGTGCATGTCACAAACAAGGTCAAACAGTATTAGATAATCTACTAACAGTAAATGCTGTTCTATCATCAAAGTGCACACCATTAAGTCTGGCATTTGTCACAACGTCATTCAAGTAAAGCATAAACACAGTAAGTGTGAAATAACTAGAGGAACTGAAACTGAATTAACTAGAGAAACATTTACAAGCAAACAGCCAACTCCATTGCCACAACTGAGTGCATGAAAGCATAGATGCAAAGATTTAATGTTTTAAGTCCTAAAGTGCTCCCTGAAGAGATGTATCTTCAGTTGTTTGCACAATGTGGATAGCAACGATGAAGTCCTCAAAGATGTCAGATGCAGTCTTGTACAACCAAGACAGATTGGCCCAAACGCTTACACAGATAGCCTCAATATCGGCCACTATCTCCAATACATATAAAGAAAATTGTACAAATATTTAAAAAGGTAGATACACACGAAAACCTTTTTGATTTTTTTTTTTAAGTGATGCAGTTTTAAGTAATAAGTTTATCTTGACAGTAATCATGAAATTCCCACATTTAGACCTGCCCTCACCTTTGTTCCACTCACTCGCCAAACATTACACCTATTATACAACTGTAGAACTCACGATAATCAATTATTTTGCACAAAATTGTCAGCAGTCAAATTTGCCTAACTATGCTCTTGAGTGTGTGAGTGATTCTGTTCATAACTAAAAACAAATCCCAAAACATTCCTGAATGTCAAAGGCTTCATGAAAACTGCACAAGTGGGTTTTAAGAAAAGGTTTCTCCTTAAGAAAAGCTGGTGAAAATGGCCCAGCATTCATAAGTTTACTGTTCACCATTCCATATCACCCTAACTGATCATGCAACATAAGCCATTGCCAATCTACTTTTGGTAATTGATAGTATACAGACAAAGCTATTTGTCACCACAGAAATATATCTGCGCTGGTTATGTGAAAGGGGTGTGTAAATTTATGAGTAGAACTCTATATGGCAATGAGAATTGGCAAAAGAAAGACAAATGTAATGTTTATTATAATTTCTTGAGTTACACTTTTCTGGAAATAGTAGTAACACAAATGTATACTTCAGACATGAAGCAGTGCGAGTTTGCACTTCAGTCATGTTAATCTGTAGAACTGGTGTTCAGCCCCGTGTTCACCCAAGCGCTAATATTCGTCACTCTCTGGGGCCCTTCTTTGGGGGTGAGATTGCTACACTGTGTCATCTTTGCCGAACAAGCCAGTCTCGTCGGCCCTGTGGCGCCCGTTTATTAATGAAGAACTTTGCGCTAAAGAGGCAATTATTATGCTGCAATATCATACTGTCTTTATCTATTCATTACAGACCTGGCAACCGACTCATCTTGCGTCGCCGCACACCTGCCAGACAGGAACAGGTGCGGGATCCTTGCAACATAGCCTCGGGTAGATGTACTATTCAATTTTTTAAATTGCAAGATTTGCGAGTAATTGGTCCAGAACTCATTTTCTCTTTTTTTATGGGTGGGGAAATTAATCAGAAATCCAACATGTTTTCCAGAGCTGTGATGCAGCAGCTGGGGAGCTCTGCTCCCAGCACATAGACAAGCCTTTCACACAAATGCAAGAAGAAATCAACTTCATCTGAAACCCCTCACAAAACTGCAGTGTTGCTGCTGTAATGTCACTGTCCTTTGTGGCTGTATTGGGCAGGCCTTCACGGTCTCAGCTCCTGAGCTTCTGCAGACGTCAGACTGATTTAATTGATTACTAAGTCAGTGGAAACAAATCAAAGATAAAGTTGCAGGGTGGCAGGGTGAAGACTGCCTTAATTTTCAGATGTTACCAACCTTCTACCTTAATATCCATCACTAACCATTCAGAAAATAGCTTTTCGGTTCATTTGTTATTCTGTGTCTTTACATCAGTACAGCTTTTGATCACAAATGCATATAGTTTAACCAGCTTTTCACAGGTAGATTAACCAAAAACTTATTTTACAAAGCATGCAAGACTGATATATGTAATAAACTACAATCCAAGGACTATTATAGAATAATTAAATCTATGCAACAAATTTTTGTTATTTGTGTTAATGGCTTTCTGTTTCTTTTTGGAAGGTGTGGATGAAATTAGTTGATCACAAAAAAGTTTGATAAACCCACAATAAAGATCCAGAAGCAGAAACCTCATCATTTTGAACAAACTAAGACATGAGAGATTCAGCACAAAGACATAGATGACAAAGGGGAAACTGAGAATATACATGTAACATTCTTTTACTGTATTGTTAGTGATACACACACAAAAGAAAAGCCGCATGTATCCAGTTATCCGTAACAGTTGAGTAAATATATATACACTGTATATTTAACAATGCTGCAGCCTTTTTCCTGAATAATTTCACACAAAATGGCTCATTTCTAATTACAAACATATTTATCATGTTTACTTATTCTTCAATCACTCGTCCTAGACGTGGTCACAGTGTGGTCCATCCCATGCAGAAACCCACTCTTGGTCAAGGAGAGCATTCAGACTCAATACACACACAGCACTGAGAGCCAGCTTCAAAGCACAACACAACAGTGCTACCCACTGAGCCACCAGGCTACCTGTTCAGCACATTCAAAACCTAACATTCTACTGTAAGAAAATCTTTCATTGAAACAACCCAGTGTATGCCATTACAACAGAAATGTTTTAAGTTACTGAACATTTTATTTTTCTATTACACAAGCAACATTAACAACACAATTAATGCAGCTGTAAATTACTTATTGATTTTAACTCATTTTGTTAATTCCTTTCAGATGGATTTGAACGAGACTGCGTGCGTCTTGGCCTCCTGGTTTCCTGTGGTGCGCACGCACATAAACTGCTGCGCGTTCACACGCTCGCCTTGGACAAGAGCTGAGGGTGGCAGGGCACAGGAGCACGTCCACACTTCGCCTCCACAGGGACCTGATGAATTATAGTGTCACAGCCTTGAAAGGCATGATTCTGTGAGTCCGAGGAAGCCAGGAGGCGGCTCTCACCTGCCATGGCTTAAATCCCCCCCCGGAGTCTTGGTCAGTGACAGAGCAGACTGGTCAGACTGGGCAGCTGAAGAATTAATAAATTATAGCTGAGCGGCTGCTGTTTTTATTGGGGGGAGGGGGGTGCAAGAAAAAGTGTGCAAGCCAGACAGCACTTACTGCATAAAACGCCTATAAATAATTATTCTGATTAGGCCCTCAAGGCCACATCCCTCATGCACAGTTTATTGCACTCACCACTGAGAAGAGCTGCTGAGCCGCTCTCAGGGCTTTGGGAGGCCGTGGGGGGGGGGCAGAATAGGAAAGTGACTGCTTTGAAAACAGAGGGAAAACACAGCCTGCTCTCAGCACAAAGAGTGCATGGGACTGCCACAGCCGCATCTCCATCTCCTCCCCCCCCTCCGACTCATGTTCCTTCCTCTCGCTGTCGGAGTGGCCTTAATATTTTCCCTAGGCCGACTCCACTTTCGATTGCTCGACCCGGCGTCAGCTCGCCGGGGGGATGGCGGTGGAGTGGTGAATCGGTAGCAGGGGTGTGAATTGTGCCCTTAAGGACAAAATCATCTGTTTGGAATACTGAGCAGCCCCTACTGCCGTTCCACGCCTTACCCATGAGAAAGAGCGCTCCCGTCTGGCTGAGTTATTCCATTTACAAAATGCATTTAATGGCCTGGACAGTCTGGGGGTACACACACAGTCAAAACCACTCTGTCGTCCTGGAATAAAAATGTTCTGCATCACCCCAACTTCTCTTCCATGTTTTCCTGTTCTCATTTTCTCATCTTGTATTGCTTGATTACATAAAAGACAATATGTTGTTTACCACCGTAAATTCTATTCTGCCTGAGATGCAAGCCAAATGAATGCCCAGTCCGTACCAGTACCAGTATAATGAAGCATCTGAAACAAACACTGTAATTCTTCATAACCTAATTTAGCTATAAGAAAGTAGTCTGCCCACAGGTAACAGTACGTTGTTTGTGTGTCTGCCAGTCAAAGTGCTTACCACACATACAGGGTATGATGACTTATTAACAGTAAACACCTCTGGGGGATAGAAGCATTTGATTTTGTTGTTCTGATGAATACATGTACTTTTAGATTTGGTCATTACAAGATTGCTGTTTGCCTCAGCGTATGGAAATTCCACTGCAAAAGGGGAAACCCACCCTAACTGCCTTATTAAATTATTAACAACTTACTTTGTAAAAAAAACTTGAAAATTCTTTTATCCTCTGATATATTATGAAGGCCAACGTTCTCCAGCTGCCACCCTAGACAAAGATAAATGCTAATATAAACGCTCACAATTCGGTCTGAATTATCTATTTAAAGAAAACAGTGTAGATTCATATAAGCTGCTGTTCTGTCCCATTTGTCACATTTACATCCTCATTAACATGTTCTATCAAACGCTTGTTAATGTTTTTCAAATGTCCACATCAACATAATGGGAAGCAATTGTTTGAAGCGTCATGCGTCATAGTATCCGAGTGCATTTCTTTGTTAAGTCACTGATCTTCCTTCTGAACTTTCTTCTGATGTTTACTTCTAGGACTTTGCTGTACTGTATATTTTTGGTCTAATTTCTAGGCCGAAGAAGTAATTATTCTTGAAAGTGTTACATCCACAGATTTCATATACACACCAGCTAACCCTGTTATGCTATATCTGGAAGATGAAAGCAATGATTCATTTTAAACTGATTGGTGTGTTACCAGGAATCTGGTTGTAAGTGCATGTAACAATATATGCAGTGAAATGTAAAGAGTGACCTGGGGTGTGAGAATGGTGCTGCACCAAATACAGGAATGACTTTCCTATAAACACATTTTCACATTATATAGCTTAGCCTTAAACTCTCAGGATAAAATTACATAAGTATTGCGTATACTATGTCCACTCAGCTCATCAAACTATCTTTGTTAATTACTCATTTAATCTTTCATTGCAAGTGAATGCCAGTAAAGGCCAGGGGCCCTACATTTCTGGGTCAAGCCTGAGATGAGATGACAATCTACTCCAGCCTTGCATGTCACACGAGACTCTCTCTGGCAAAAATATGCAGTGTAGCTGCATAAAGCGACAAAAAAATATATGAGCTAAGCAAAAAAATAATGATAGAAGTGCAAAGCCAGGCGTTGATACACGAGTCTGAGAAACTCAGCACAAGAAAAAACAGTTGCTCTGAGGCACGTTGCACTGGGAAATTGACTGCTTTGCTTTTGCCTATGATGGCACTTTGAGGATATTATGGCAGAGATTGTGTACGTGTTTGTCAGTGTGTGGGTAGCTGTAATAATGATATGTTTGAATATACATTCGGTTGCATCAGACCAGGCTGTTATGTGAGTGAGAGCATGCTGTGGTTTCCTTGGGTACAAGGTCCTCCTTCATCTGATTATTTCAGAGGTTCCTTACTGGTCTGGCAGGGTTGGAACACCTGCCGCCATCTCCTCTACTTTCTTAGTATAATGTCAGCATCACATGCAATCAGGAGGGCCTGTTGTGTGAGAGCCTGGTGCTGTTGCATGGGATATTGCTTTGTTGCCAAGGGAAACCTGACTTTCAGATGTCAGTGGATTGTAGGCTCTACATGATTAACAGAATGTGCTCAGAGAGGGTGCCTCAGAGCAGGGTGGGGTGGGGGGCAGTTTTTGGCTAATTGTTTGAAACGTAAGACCAAGGTTTTTAGCTGTGAGAATGAATTTTATTGTCCCTCTTCTGCTGACACCTTCAGTAAATATATTCACTGTTGACAACCAGAAGCACCAAATTTGTCCTTTTGCTGTGGGGGCAGGGCTGGGGGGGTACAACTACTGCATGTGACTGCAGTCACTGTGAGCTGTTCTGTTGTCACTGCAACATGTTGCTGTTGGAGAGTGTGAGGCACAGAAGTGACTTGGACTTGGTTGGAGGCAAAAACACTCAATACTCAAAGTGTCTCCAGCACTGGGTCACTGGTTCACACTTAAGGTAAGTGTACAGTAACCCTTCTTGACCTATAAGAGGTCAAAGGTGACCTTTATCCAGTGGTATAATGAAACAAAATAATAGTACTTAATGACAGTTCTTAAATATTTTTGGGGAGTATCTGTACTTTACTTGAGTTTTTAAATTTCTATTACTCCACAACTTTTCTTCCTTTTACCCTGATACATATCTGAGTTGCTATTTTTGTTACTTACTCATAAAAAAAACATTTTCAAAGTTTCAGTTTTCAATCTGTGTGATCAGCGTATCAAGCTCTGCCAGGTCAAAAGAGCAACAGAAAGAAGCTATGATGGAAGCAGCAGTATCCTCCTCTAGCAGCAGTGATGCTGTCCC
>JABJVR010048804.1:0-23476 GCA_025773905.1 Chitala chitala | reverse complement strand
GTGAAGTGACAAAGGCAGACACAGGGGTTAGCATTGGCCGAACACAGAAAGGCAGTCAGAGGAGGAAAGTAAAAGGGAAAGGAAAGCAGGTTCTATGGCCAAGTATGTGGGACACATACAAGGAATTTGCTCTCTACATTTAATCCATCCCCCTGTGAGTAACCAGTGGGTAGCAATTCTCAGCACCTGGGGAGCTAGTGCAGTGTGTCTTGCTCAAGGACACAGATGGTAACTGCAATGGAATTGTCCACACCCCAGCACACCAGTTCCACACTCTACCCGCTGTGCCACCAGGAACTGACACTGAAGAGGAGCGACTAAGAGAGAACTATTACAGTGTGAATGTTTGTACAGGGACTACAGACACATCCGCAGGCTCTGAGGCTCATGGTCTCATGGGCTCACAGAAGCTTTGTGGAGGACAGGCCTGGCAGAAGTGAGGCTGTGAAAGGAGAATCTCCCACCAAAGATAAGAACGGTGACAGTTTCCAACTTTTTCTAGATTTTTAAATAAACTTTGTATGTTTGATATATAACCAATTAAAGCCAGGAAACAGAGCTGAAGATAGGACACAACTTGAAGTAGTAGTCTTAGACTACACACACACACACACACACACACACACACACATCCATCTGAATGACTTGTTTTTGGACTACGAGAAGTCAGTATATATAGCCAAAGGAAACATCACAGACACTTGGATGGAATACAAGAAAACACAAGGAGCTGTGACGAGTTCTAAAGCCACATCTCTGAAGATGTGATAACAACCTGCTAGTTGACCCTACTACCCTTCAGAGAAAGCCACATTTAACACACAAGAAAATGCTAATGAGAAACCAAGTCAGTTTCTAAGACAGGAGAGTCTGAATAAAAATTAAAAAGGCAAATCTGAATTTGGCTACTACCTGGTCCAGAAGCAAGGAAATGTATTTTTGTCAGCTAGCCAAGTGTTCTTATAAACTCTGAGAAGAATGGTATTCTCTCATTTGCACTGTTGTCCTGGTCAGTGTATGAAGCCTCAGCTAAATATGACCCTGCCACTACTGTGCCACTCTCAGATGTATCATTTGGACAATCCTTATCAACACAGAAAATACTGGTAGGAAGCATTAAAGTAGCATTTTCAAGATAATATAGATTTACAAAGCAACATGGGAGCTACTGACTGCATACATCTATGCATAATTTTGAGCAACAAAAAAGTGAAAAATTAAAAACATCTAAGATTATTTGCCTGTTGCCAAAATATGGGATCATTGAGGGTTCATTGCTCTAGTTTATTTTCTTGCAAAATAACTGGACAATTCCAATAATTAAATCCTAAATTTAAACTAAAATTTTTCAATCCCATGAGGCAATGGAAGGACTCACTAGTCTAAAACATCAGCAAAATCTGTTCTGAATTTAAAAGGGCTTGGAGGATAATAAAATGCTATTACAGCAACCAAAGTCATAGAGATCCACTGAATTTAGAACATACATTTTTCAAAATTCATTCAAGATGTAAAAAAAAAAAAAAAAAAAAAAACTCTTTCCCCCCCAAGATGTTCAGCTCAGATGACCTGCTTTCTGTGTTAGGTATACAGGACATGGTTGTATTTTTTATTTAAACATTAACATAATTTTTGAATGTAATACGGACCAATGGGCATTCCATACTATACATTTCACAGATCATTGTTTAAAATTAAAGAGAATATAAATTAAATAAAAAATAAAATTATAAGCAGGCTACAATTTTAAATATTCAGTAGTAAAAACAACTGTTCTACAAATGGTCACATTATGTAAAACTGAAAAGTAAAAGGCAAATGATGTAATACCTGAAAACACTGAGGCATCCTCTATTAGGAAAGTTAACCTTGCAATATTTTGACAAATAAACCTTAAAAGGTCTGTTGTCGTTCCTTCCAGTGGTTAGTGGGATCTGTGAGTCACGTTTCTGACATTCCTGTAACGTGTATACAGTTTACAGGCGTATCTTGTGGACACCACCACGTTAACGGAGTTGCACAGAGCTCACGTTGACTCTGGGTCTGGAAAAGTCGAGTTTAATCTCCTCAGAGAATGGCTCACGTGTCACTGCTGAACACAGAATTCCTGTCTACCCAAGTCTTTCCCCACTGGGACAAACAGTCGAAATGGTCTTTGAATCATATCACAAAGGTATTTAACCTTTTCCTCACCTATACATCTTTCTCTGCGCTCTTCCCCGTTCCACATTTTTTTCTTAAAAAAAATGTTGTGCAAAAAATGGATTTCTGAAGATGAGTATGATCTGCATCACATTTATTTTTACAAAATATTTTATATTGTTTTGCTAAAACATGTTTGATGTAACCTGTTTTCTCCAGGACTGGCTGCATTAGCGGAATCCACATTTTCAGCTATGCAGGGTCAATCAGCAGATCTTGCACTTGTTTTCGACAGCTTGGACAAATTTCCACACAGGCTTGCTACTACAACACTCCAGGGGCTTTCTGTCCAAGAGATACAGAACATATTCTGCTTCGGTTTTTGACCAAATCACAAGGAGGAAAAGAATCCATGGCAATCACAAGGGAAAAATGTACTGGATTTTGGACAAAGTTGTGTATGTTGACCTAACACAAGACTCTAAGGTGGAGAACTCTCTGTTTTCAAGGAGATACTTCATCAGTCTAAGGGAATTCATAAACATTCAGTATTTTCCAGCATCCTTTCACATTTCAGAAATAAAGTCACAAAATCTTATATTTATACTAACTCATATATGAAATGAAGTAATAAAAGTTAAAAATGTCCACATTGTGCTGCATGCATCCAAAACCAATAATACCAGCATTAAAACGTCTCTTTCCTCTGGTTTGAAATCATGGAAAACAAAGGACTGGGAATTTTAAAATAAAAGTATAGTAAGCACCACAAAGCAGAAATGTTATTTCAACATTTCCTGTGTGACGAGTGATTGATTTGTGACTTTTTGTAATTACAGATATGTAGCCTGTTTAAGTTCTATAACATTATGCATGTCACAGTACCTTCTTTGTCACTACTCTAGTTTGATTCTCACTCTCTGGTAGTGCTTACACTTTCCAAATGTGTCTTCTCATTTGCCCATTGTCAACTGCCTCTCTCATGTACAAGACGTGGCAGCTGCCTTCACATTACTGCAGGCTAAACTCGAGAAATGAGAAAACAGCAACAGGTGGAAGATCCAAGGTGTGTCTAAGTGAAGTGCTAACCCCTTACCTCCACACTATTTGCCAGGTTATTGATAAACCTGAAGCCTGGGATCCTCTTGTCACTGCACACCACTCCAACATCTTCTGTGTGTTTGCAGTCAGACACCCCAATTCCATTAGAAGGGCACAGAGCCAAGGACTTCTCCTTCCCAGTGCAGTGGACATTATCAAACCAGATGCGTCCTGATTAACAGAAACAAAATAAGTGGTCTGAAGGAATGTTTAGTGAGAATAGTTTTTCGGGCTTTTCCTGGTGGCGTAATAGGTGCTCAGAATAAAATATTCTCTATGGTGCCACAGAATAAAAGTAATAGTTAATCTTGTGACTAAGTGACTAATGTTGACTCTTGTTTTCACTAGAAGATACACCCTGTATCCCATCAGTAAATTTCTGCAACAGAAAGTTTTTTCTTCATCTCCATAAAACACACGTTTTTCTACAGAAATATACTACGAAATTACTTTAAATAACTTTGAATTCACATACGTTTTCTTTAATTTCCCCTACGAAATCACTAAAACAAGAAAGTAACACTTCACACGGAATCTAACTGATAGTAAGGCACAACCAAGATATGCAGAGGCAGGAAAGCATAAATTACTATGCTGAAGACAAGAAGAATTTGAATCTTTGAACTAGAGGAGTCCAAATAGTGATTTTATAGTTCATATTTTTCTCACTGAAAATATTTTATATGTAGTCTGCTTAGACACATATTACATCTTAAATACACATTGTCCATCTTAAAGGCCATTATGTTGTGTTTTGCCATATTGTAAGTGGTTTAATTCAGCATATATCTTAACTCTACCATCATTAAAATTACTGGTTGTCTTTTTGGTTATTTCATCCAGATCATTTTTAGTACTATACTTCTGATTAAGTCATAAGTACTCATCCTGACATCTAAACTAACAGTTTTCAGATGACAATTAAACAGCCTTCACCACCATGCTACCTGTTGCTACATACTAAAATAGCTTCCAAAAATATTGGATGGGATGAGTGGGAAAACCTTTTTCTGAAATTACATATTTTTAATCTCTTTGCAAATGTACATAATATCATAAATGTATTACAATACTGTATTATAAATAGGAACTTTAAAAAATATACACTGATAGTGGTAGCTAGAAGGTTGAACATTTCCATGCAGAACCACAAGATTAAATTTAGTAATGGACTATATCTCTATTTTGTGCTGGCTAACATTCTCTCGCAGGTTAATTAAAGATACAGGAATCAATTGTGTTTTATTACGAGCTGGTTCAGCACAGCCTTACTGCATGTTCAATTTATACTCCTAAACCATACATGACAGCCACAAAAATAAGGACCAGAACACATTTCATCTTCCCCCTGCCCCCTCACCACCTGAGTAACAAATTTCCATTAGGTTTTTCCCCCCAGGGTCTATACAATGACTAAAATATAAGTTAAGCTTGTAATTACTAAAACACAAAATTCCAAACTGCACAGACAACATCAGTGAAGATCAAAATTAAGTAGATGGAAACAATGACATCATAAGAAAGGATTGCAGAATGGACAGTTCATCAGCATAATTCTGTCTGGGGCAACTTTGAAAAATTATGTCTTATCTTCCTGAGGAAGCAACCCATCCAAGATACCTTTCCCGACCGCACCCATATAGGGTGGAGCTGGCTTTGTCAGCAGTTATCCTACCTTCTCCTTTTCCATACTTTGAGGCAGGTGACCATGAGATTGCCTCTATGTAGCCCAACTCTCTGCAGACCACATGGGCTGCGTGAATGGAGAAATCATCGTCGCAAACGGTTCCCCACTCGCTGTCATAGAAGACCTCCACGCGGCCCTCATTGTGCTTGCGCTTTTCGCCTGCCAGACGCAGCTGGATCTTGGGGGTGTTGAGAGGCAGCTCGGGGGCAGTGTAATGCTCTTGTTCAGTCTCTCCATAGCTCTCTGGGTAGCCCCATAGCTCATACTGAGCCTCGCACTGCACCAGCAGGCAAAGCAGAGCAATGAGACGGCAGGGAATTAACCAGAGGCCAGGCATGCTGAGGAATCCTGTACACTGATGAAGGTACCTGAAAGTGACAATAAGGCAATTCAACCCATAGTTTTTTAAACGTAAGTAATACCAGAATGAAAAAAAAATCCATGCATGCAGTTAACCAAAGTAATCATTGTTAAATAACTAATTTAACAATTTTTTCTCTCTAGAAGTTCTTTTACTGACCTCTGTTACCATGAGTAAAAATTTCATTATGTAATTTTTCTCTGAGTCTCTGTAATGAGGTGTTTATCCAGTTGGGACTGAACTATGATGATTTTAAAAATTGTGAATTAAATGAATGCTGTTAAAAAAAAAAAAATGTAATCCCTGCTGTTTCACTGACCACAGCAATTCAGCCTGGTCCATGATAGCATATATCTTAAGTACAGAAATTCAATTTTATAAATCTGGCAGTGTATTGACTGAAAAAACAAACATTAAATACAAGCAGCTGCTTCAAAGGAAAATTTCCCTCCTAACCACAGGTTGTGTGTGAACAATACACAACTGTTGATCTTTTTTCAAGCTTTCACATTATACACTGATATTTCCCAGCATGCAATGTTTGGTGATGTAACATGACTGGAATTACGTTAGCTGAACGGAACAGTCATAAGTGCTCCATAACACTTATTCCTGTTTCATGCCTCAGGACTGAATGCCCCCCACCCCAACATCTGCTCCTTAAACCCCGCAGCACTGTATGTTGCAAACCAGATTAATGGGTTGCACATGTGTGATCATGCTGACTTTACTTTCCTATCTTCTGTATTTGTCTCTGACTTGCTCAAGCTGCCTTTGGCTGTAGGGCAACTGAAGGGAAAAGAACATTTTGAACATTTACATTTCTTTGCTACTTTACTTCTTACTGAACTATGGATTAGATAAACTGTACTGCAATGTAAAAATACGTCGCAGTTACAAACTTCTATCCCTAACAAGTTATTTTTAACTTTATTTACTTCATTTGGGATGCTTGCATCTCCAAAACATTACACTATTTTTATGTCTTTTATCCATGTAAAAACACTTTGACTGACCACAAAAGTAAAACGTGGAGATGTAACTATCAATTCAATTAGACATGGCATTAGCAGAAAGAAGACCTGACATGCAAGTCACAAAGAAAATTATGTTTTTATGCTAATAATTCTGTTATTTGGAAAATTGGAGCTGCTACTGGTGGTGTGTATGTGTGTGGGGGGCGGGGGTTAAAATAATATAGAGGTTCCTGTTTAAAACTTAGTTTAACAAATTAAATTATTAGTAAATGTATTGCTTTCACTTATCACCAAATCACTTCTCACTCAGGATTGTGGGTCCCAGAACCTGTCCCATTCAGCCCAGGGTGCAAGGGTCATAACACCTGCACAGTGCACCCACCCATCTCAGGGCACGCACAGACACACACACACACACACACTAAAGGTAATTTTTTTAAATCCAATGCAGTATGTCATTGGAGGTGATGGGAGAACCAGAGAATGTGCAGGAAACCCACAAAAGCACAGAGAGAACTTTCAACTCCACACACACACACACACACACACACGCACACACGCACACACGCACACATGCACGCACATTGCCAAGAATCAGATTTTAACCCACAATCCTGAGGATGTGTGAGTCCCTGTGCCGCTTCTACAGCCATTACAATACAGGTAAACTATAGCTAAGTGTTTACTGTAAAAAAAGGCCTAATGAAAACCATAAAACTCAAAAAAAGAGGATAAATACTGTATTTACTGAAATTCACCCAAATACCCTGTCCAAGACTGCAGTGTTATTGGTGGTAAAAACTTCACATTTTAAATGCTGGCAGATCTCCACACTGGGGACACTTATTTTGTGTTAGCTTCTACAGTCATAATCAAATATTATTGGATTTCACTTTTAAGAAAATTCTAAATTATACAATGGTTAATTTTCTTTTGTGAAATCTATAAGAACACATATTCTGATGTAAGACAACTAAACACCAGTTTACAGGATCAGAGTTTTGCATTGCCATTGTGAATATTGTAGTATAGCTAGAAAACGGTTTTAGCCTACTATAAAGTGCATTTTGCATTCAATGGATACAAACCTGTGTTAGGATTGTGATTTGCATCGACCCTGATTACTACGTCATTCCTCATGTTCAAAGAACAGAAATCTACTATATACAAAGAATCAACAACAAAAGTACTACATATGAAGTAACACCAAATGCATTTTAGCACATTGTTAATGTCCCACTGAGGTCCATAATCTCTCGCTATTTCTTAGGAATAAACCAAACACATTTCTGTCCGAAATGAGAACAATTTGGAATCATAAATCATATTTACAAAGAGTAAAATAAATAAATAAAATATTATGCTGAATACACTAAAACATGCATTTAAGTCCTATAAGGATTTTATATTAAATTTTGTTTAGTTAATGTTCGTATTAACAGTACTTTGCATTTATATTTTTAGATTTAAATTTTAGAACCATTTTTTCTAGTTGGTCCTTACTGCATTGAATACAAAAGCACATCAAAAGCACTCAAGTGAAATAAGAAACATCACTAACACCACTGAGTCTGCTTTTACTTACTTTAAAATGACTTCATAAACCGTTACTTCTGGCAGAGCTGCGTCTTCAAGAGATGTCAGAAAATCCTTACAAAGTTTCCTTTAATTCCTTCCGAGTCAAGGCACTTTCTCCGTTTCAGGCACTATCAGTGAATTTTAAGGAGAAGACACGCCTCACTTTGCGGCCAGGTCACGCCCACCTCTACAATGAGCTCATCGCTCGCCAGCTGCAGTTTACCTAATGAAAAAGATTCCAGTGCGCATGTTGCCAAATTAAAACTGTCAGTCAAAAGAAGGGCCCATAGACTACGTGCTGCGTTGAAGTAGACCGCTCTCATATCTCAACTTAAACTGCCACATTTGCGTTTTGGTACGGGTCTTCCGTGCTAAGATGATATAGTAAGTTCTTCAGCTAATGTAGTACGGAGAAAAAGCGATAAGGCCTGAATGGTAAATTAATTTTTAATTACTATTAAAGTTTGAATAATTGGATATTTATTTATCTAGCAAGATTTCACTATTTCATTAGTTTCATATCTATATATACACATTCCTGTCTCATCGTGAAACGTACATCAACAATGGACACACCTGATTTAATTTTGTATCTGAACGGCAGAATAATAAAATGTATATTGCAAATAGAGTAGTCATAATTATGCGATAGGCTGTTTAATATGTATGTATTGTAATTGGTCAATTATTTTCTGCAAATAGTAAAAATTACATAAGTGGGCAACTGTACTCGACAAGAACAGAACAAGAATTGTGTATAGAAAACGTATTAGTCACCATATATTGCCATCTAGTGTGCAGTCAGTACAGCTAGATCTGAAAATTCCAATTTCATAATCCATTGTTTGTAAATTGTTGAAGTTTTACCATCACAATTTCATATTCTGGGATGGATGAAAATGTGTAGCATCTGAACAGAGGATGCAGGTAAATTCAGCAAGCTCTTGTTGTGTTAACGAAATAATAACAACTACCAGGCCAACATATCGGTATGCCCAAACCCTTGGTTTCCTGTAAATGCTTGTGTACACCTTCAGCCCAACGTCAACTGTTACCAGTTCATATTCAAAGGGTTTTAGATGATTTTAGATTATATTCAGATTATACTATATAGCTGTCTGGATCGTCTATCGTTTGAACACACAAAGATCTCAATATTTTAATATTTTATGCTTATTGTGACTTCGCGTCTAAAGTTTGTACACACACACACACACACACACACACACACATATATATATACAGACACAATACTTGTGATCCTGGTTTTCTGTCAATGTTATAATTAAATTATCCTTACTATAATTTTACAATCGCTAGCACATTATTAATGTCCACCTCTGCAGGTTTTGCCATAGAGATAATTTTGAATATCTACCTTTCGTGTTAAAACAGTGGTCTTATGTAGACAACTTAGTTTTCCCAATGTCATTGGCTGTCTTTCCGGCGAATGGAATTTGCGCTACATATATTATGTTGTGCATAGAAAAATTTTCATCCTAACAAATAACTTACATTGTGATTTAAAGTATCGTTAAAATATTCATATCCTATTAAATACGAATCACATTTCTAGTTTTTCCAAGTGTCCACATGTTAAATTGCTAAAATATGTAAAAAAAACATTAATCGGAAATAACAGTCAAGAGGGTGGCTATCCCGTACAGATGAATCTGCACTAAAACGATAAAGAATGTATTATAACGGCTTCGTGGTTAATCAGTCGGCGTCAAACGCGTGTCATAACAAAAATAAACACTGTACAGCAGAGATCGTTCATAATCTAATTAGAGAAAGCTTTCAAGGTGACCGTATACTTACAATCACAGTTTTAAACTCTTATTGCAATCATCTAAATATAAGAAATCAAATATCTAAATTAACATTTAAATTGAATCCCCAACACCACCTAAAAACTAGGTATGAACAAATACTACGTCATGAAGAAAGCTTAAGTTTTGCTATATTGAGTTAGAAAAAAGCCTTTATGGACTTTGTTTCTCGTTTCTTTACACATGCGCAGGTGGTTCCTTTTATTTGATAGGACACGGGAAAAAAAATCAACCTGATTGGATTGTTTCAATATGGCGCATTTATTCAAAATACCCGTACATCCAGCCTGTACTGTCAATGCGCTACAGTTTAACACTTCTATGTACTCTAATTATTAATCCTGATCGTATTTCCAAATCTGGAAAATGTATTATTGTCATTACAAGGTACTGCCGTACACTGTTTTCGAATAACATCCACACGTAAACATTGTAATAAATAAGATTTTACAAGCGACTGTTTATTGTCATATTTTAATAAATATTTTACATGTTTACGTTGCAAAGGTAACACCATATACTGCATTGTCCTGAATGTCGTAGCATTGACAGCTGCCAACATAATAATGGCTGTTCCGTCATGTTCGTTTTTCCTCTTAGTGTGCATAGTCAACAGCAAAACACACCTTCAAACATTTACATTTAAAATCCAATATAAAATACTTCACAAAACAGCAAATTAACAAAACACGTTAGGAATGGACTCATTTTGCACTCTGTGCAGCAGACAGTTCTTGGAAGCAGTTTACTTCTTTTTGGTGGCCGCCTTCTTGGTTTTGGCCGCTTTTGGCTTGGTGGCTTTCGGTTTAGTCGCCTTAGCTTTCTTGGGCGTCTTTGCAACTTTCTTCACTGCTGGCTTCTTCACTTTCTTGGGGGCCTTCGCAGTCTTCTTGGGCGTAGCTGGTTTCTTTGCTTTCTTGGGGGACTTCTTTGCCGCTGGTTTCTTAACAGCTGCTTTTTTAGGTTTTTTGGCGACTGCTGGCTTCTTCACTGCTGGCTTCTTGGCTTTAGTGACCACCTTTTTTACAGGTTTCTTGGACTCTGTCTTTTTCCCCACTTTGAAGGATCCAGAAGCTCCGATGCCTTTGGTCTGCACCAGCATCCCCTTCTGAACCATAGATTTTAGCGCCAGTTTAACACGCGAATTGTTCTTGTCAACATCATAGCCCCCAGCTGCCAAAGCCTTCTTCAGTGCTGCCAGAGACACCCCTTTGCGTTCCTTTGAAGCAGAAACAGCTTTCAGGATGAGATCAGAGACACTGGGCCCAGACTTCTTCGGCTTGGACGCCGATTTCTTCTTGGGCACCTTAGCTGTAGCTGCAGCTGGAGCAGGGGCAACTTCTGCCATCCCTAAGTTATTGTGGCTTGTCGTCCGCAGCACAACGTCAGTGAGATAATGGTTACAGGGCACGTAGTGTGGGGCGGAACTTAAAGACGAGGTGAGAACCCTATAGACTCAACCGACTGTACGGCTGCTCTCCGATGAAGAAAACACTCTGGGGTTGTGTTTTCTACTCGGAGAAAACCGCAAAATTACAAGACAAACGAACACCGGTCTTGGTAGCAAAATATGGCAATCAATATTAAACATCGGCATGTTTCAAATACATGGTTTGTAGTCATAAAACGCGTGTACATTTTCAATAGAAACAAGAAAAGTTTCTCGATATCAAGGGTACGGTGAGCTATTTGAACGACTCTTCCTTCATTCTTTGGTAAATAAAATACGTATATTGTAGAGTATGATAAGAATAAATTGTTGTTCGTTAAACAAAAGACCCTGCTTTATACAGACATAATTGTTTAGTGTTTCAATTATGCACGGTGTGGCAATTCGGTTGCTTTATCTCGGGCGAAGTTAACACACTTCATCACATGTCGCCATTTCATTCTTTCCTAATCGGAATGACGCACTCCTTGCTTCATTATTCCTATGAAATTAATGTTTATAACGTTCAAACTATGTGTTTTAGTAGTGACAGTTATTATCGAAGGTGGCATTTTAAATATAATCTACGTCTGTAACTTTAAATCGTGGTACTAGTTATTGATAAAATACTGCAAGGTGGTAAGTTTATTATTGTATGTACAGTAAATATTTTAAATTGTACATAGGCTACCTGTAATGTATATTTCCTTAACTGGGCTAAACCAAAATCGTCTCCTGAATCGCTCTCATGGCAAATTGAAGCTGCCTCTTACAATTTTGTTTTCGATAATTACGTATGTTCTGACCAATTCTTTAGTCTTCTTCTCCTATTCATGTGTATGACTATGTGGAAAATTGGTCTGGTTAGAAAAACATTTTAACGAGTCGTGTACTACGTATGGAATGCATTGTGTATATAATTGTAGAATGTTTAGAATGTATGTGAACGGGTTTTGAACTGCAACAATGATTTGTCTTATGCAAGTTTATCCAGCCCATGCCAAAGCGGAAATCTTTCGGGGATTTAATTAATGCCTTCATTAAAGAACACATTCTACAAAATAATCAAGTATGGTGTGCATAGGTACAATTATTGTTAATATTTGTCACACTACGTGCAATAAAGATGGAAAAGAGCGGTGTTTGAGGTTGACCAACACCACTTTATTTAGTGCAACGTGAATGCTAGACGGTTTGTCACTTACACAAAATACACAATATGTGATTAACTATTTAGAGAAATTGCGTACATTTAAGACAAGAAAGAACCAGATATCACGATTTCAAAACAGGTTTAATGAGTCTTGACTAGTAATGTACATATTCTGAATATGATCACAATACAACATTCTTCATTTTCACAACAGCCGTGATGAATTCCTCAGAAAAGTAATGACCTGTAATATAATACCAACGATGTAACGCTGGAACTGTTAATCATGACATTAATACTGCAACATTATTGGCATGGCAAACCAACCAAATACCGACGTAATTGTAAGGTCCAAATTGCGTCATGGCTACCCTGTAAGCAGATCGACATGCACAGAAATGGTTTCCAATGTCATGGGCGCTGCCATTGCAACTACTTTTGATTGTGTCTGTAGTACTGACGTGAGGATGATGGAATTTCGCTACTTGTACTTATGGGCGGCTCTCAGAAGAGCCTTTTTGATAATGGTTATTGTATGCGCACTTCAACCTCCAAAGCCGTAAAGAGTGCGCCCTTGGCGCTTTAAAGCGTAAACGACGTCCATAGCAGTTACCGTTTTACGTTTAGCGTGTTCAGTGTAGGTAACTGCATCTCGAATAACGTTTTCCAGGAAAACCTTGAGCACCCCTCGTGTTTCTTCATAAATAAGACCCGATATTCGTTTCACTCCACCACGACGAGCAAGACGACGTATAGCCGGTTTTGTAATTCCTTGGATGTTATCACGTAAGACTTTTCGATGGCGTTTTGCACCACCCTTGCCAAGACCCTTCCCTCCTTTCCCTCTTCCAGACATTTCGTACTTGTCCCGTAAACAGTATCAAAGAAGAGCTGCAGACGAATGAGACGCTAGTAATGCGTTTTGCGGACCTAAGTGAAAGCATGGTTTGTGTGAAAACGATTGGTTGTTTCGACAGCCATACACTTTATTTGAAATGCATTTTAACAAGAGTCGCACTTGTTTATTATTATTTTTACCGTAAGCTCATTTTATAATTAACCATATCAGTTGAAAATTCGCTTCTGTAGATTGTAACGTAGTTATGCTAAATGAACAATGCCAAAATAGTGTCATCAGAACGATAGGTATACCCCTACCTATTGCACACTGTTGACAGTCATATTTCACGTGAAAGTATATAGATCAACGTTTTTAATACCCGTTTAGTGTACAATTAAAGACTGTAATGAGCACAAATAATTATATTAAGCGATAGCCTAGCAGGCTGTAGCATTTGTGAAGTTGCGCTGCTGTCTACGACATTTCAGCTACAACTGTCTTAGAGGTTTACCGCGAATGGTGTGAAATGCAAAGAAAACGTTCAGTGACAGGCAACACGGGGACAAATAGCGCGCGGATAAAAGAAGACAAAGGAAAATAATCGAACAAGCAAACAATAATCGTACAAACACTGTCTTAGAATGGATCGTTTTGGAATGGACATGCCCAATCAAGACATTGTCACGTATTTCACGTTCAAGCGTAGAACAAAAAATACCGTAGCGACAGCGCAGCTGACCTGCGCGAGTCACTGACACGTTCGAATCGATTGCTTCACGTAGCGCTTATTTTTGTAATCGAAACACCACTAATTAGCGACATCTTCTGGCAACAGAATACACCTGCGACAAGAGTAGGTGGTCGGTGTAAAACGAAGCAGATTTACTTCAGTATGTGAAAATGTTCATTAAGTTTATACAGTTGATACTTAATGCGTATCGTTAACGGTTTTTTCTGATTAATGGATCCTTTAAAAACATTATGGTGGAAAGAAATCGTATTTCACATATTTCTGAAGTTTTAGCAGAGGGGCGTGTAGAGATCTCTCATCATTTACTGTGATATGGAATTAAAAGGGGAGATGATTGCGACACCCAGATAAAGCTTTTTTAACGTTATAAAATTAAGGAGACTGTGACAAATGAGGTTACGCTAGTTGAAAACCGAGGTTTTTTCAACCTTACACTTATTTTAGGTGGAAATACTCTGATCTCAGATCAAGAACGTGCGCTTCGTTTATCTGCTAACATATTTGATACAATCCGTTCCGCAATGGTACATCGTATTGCGTCCAGCATCTTGTCCAGACCTGGACAATTTAAAACGGCTTTGAAAGCAGAGGTGCAAAACGCTGCCAGTAATCGAATGTTACTCGTGTAGTGAATCTTCATATATGAACGTATGATTGGCAACTATGAAAGGTTGCCTTGCTCTGACAATGTTACAATTATCATCTTCATACACTTGCTTTTGAGTGGGATTGTATGCAAATAAATAACGTCCATAATAGGTCAGTTCCATTGGTTGGTGAAACAACGCAAATTTATTCTTTACTCTTATTGGCTGGATGAGAAAGACGTAGTCTTTAATCGGCTCTCGTGTATCATAAGAATAACTACTCCTAGCGGTTTAAAGCCGATGGCCAAATTGAATACGTTTTAAGAAAGCTTTCTGGTGCACAGTATGGCTATTAAAATATGAAAAGTCCACAGATTTGTTGACTTTCACAAATATTTGTATTTTAAAGGACACAATCAGATGTGGTAGTATTTACACGTTTCTCAGGAATACGGTTGCCACAAACAATGACTACTTTCGAGAAGTTTCATTAGACAGAAAACGTCGTCGCGAACAACGTAGATAAGATAAACTGCGTCAAAGACATGTGACAAAAGCATTTTTTTTTTTTTGTTTGGCAAGTGGTAATTCCGTCATGCAAACAGGAACAAAGAGCTTGGCGAGGTAAAGGAATAAAATAATTCCCGTTGTTTACGACTCCTTCAGTTTTCTTCTTGAAGCAGTGGCTGAGAAAAAAAAAGAAAATTAATTATATACTTTGAAACATTCAGAAGGAATGCAGTTGGGAAACGGTTTCATTGTATCTGGTTAAAATGCATTCAACGGCTATTCAATTTCCAGGAGTCCAGTAAGGTATTCTTTCACTTGGCCATGAAGGAGATAACTGCTCTTATCATTAGTAACACAATATGCACACTCGCTATTCTTGCACACTCGTATTTTTGACTTCATACAACACATATGTTTGCTTTCTAAAATTTTTATATATCCACCATCTATTTGTATTGCTTCCAACCTTTTCCTATTTAATGGTTCCCCCCCCCTCTCTGTCTCTCCCCAGTTTCTGCATCGCCCCAACAAATTCCATGTATGTAAAAACATACTTGGAAATAAACCTGTTTCTGATCATCAACATCATTTGTATTTAAAGAATTTATTTCACAAAGCATTCGAGAGGCTTTATCAGTTGGATCGGAGTGGTGAAAAACTCTGAAGCATTTAAACCTCAATGGATGAGTGAATCCCTGAAGCCTGCTGGGGACCAAAAAACCACAAGAGCACTTGAAGCCACCAGAACCGGAAGCTACTATTGAAATAAATATTAAAAGCTAAACTGTTTACAGAGAACAAATGATAGGCCTTACTAATTAATAAATACATAAAAAAAGTTACAGTATAACATATATGCTGTATACAGTTCATTAACACTGATGTAGCGGAGGTCTTTCGCCCAATGGATTAATCGACTTGTCTGGCAACGTTTTTGGGGCTGTGGTGTTCAGGTTAAAGCCTAGGCAGATCTATTCCCATTACACAGACAGGTTCAGAAACGGACATAAAAATACATAAAAAAAACTGACAATGTACTAAACATATGGTTTTAAATACTTACTCTAGATGTCTCCTGTTCATGCCCTGGGTCTGGTCGTTGCCACCTCGGATTGGACAGTATTTTAAGTACAACCAATCCAAAAACTACAATTAGAATACCTAATGAGTTGGCAACCACAGCCTCTGGTGGAAGGCTGGAGTACGGCTGTGTTTGGCTGCCATTTCCTTTTCTGCAAAGACAACCACCAGTGTATGTTATTATTACTGGGGGACTTCAATATTTATTGCACAAACAGAAACTACTAATATCATACTAAATTTTAGTCATATTTATTCAAAATTCATATTATATAAAAAACACAGACATGTTGTACCAGTGATGACAACTTTTGTAACAAAGGTTACTCACAGTGCAAAGAATAGCTTCTCATTGATGCCAGAGATGCAGGATGCAATACTTAGAACAAAGATGATACTGCCCATCCACACATGTGTAGGTTTGATTAATGCACGGAAGGTCAGCGGAGACCAGGGCAGTAAAAAGGCTACAAGACCAAGTACCCACTGGTGGACAAAATAAACAGAAATTCCTATTAGCAATGACAACAGATTCATGATTATCAATGCTAATTTTCTAAACGACGCTAATGGAAGCAGCCACACATTTATAATATACTATAGTTCATTTTGAAAAGTAAAGTAGAATTTAGCTTGTGAAAAAGCTTTATGTGATGGTGATAAGGCTTTGAGGCGATGTGCTGTGAGAACGAGTCCACTGAGGTGCTTCTTCAGCCGTACCTGAGCGGCAAAGAGCACGGTGGTGCAGATTCCCAGCCAGCTGTGCAGTGAGTACACATTGGGGATAGAGCCTTTGTTGTGGTAATCAAAGACAGCGCAGAGTCCCAGAACAGAGAAAAGGAAGGCCAGGAAGAGCAAGCCTGCATGCAGCAGCTTCCAGCGCTGCTTGCTTTGTGACCAGGTGTGGGGGACCCTGTAGAGCACTGCCGCTGAGCCACAGCCAAACAGACAGAAAGTGACATCAGTGAGGGGGAACCCTTGCTGTAGTGAATTAAGGACTGGTTTTAGGTTAGTAACTGATAGTAAAAATCAAATGAATTCATACATTAGTTCATAGAAAAGAAACACACACCCACACACCATTATTAGTAATAATGAAAGGAAGTAAAAACAAATTCTTCTACTCTGCCACCTTCTTTACAGTAATTTACCCAATTTTAGTAGACTCCCTGCACAGTTGTGGAAAATATCATGCAACAACCACAGTATGATTAAAAGTCATGCACCCACTTACCATTTCCGTATATCACCACAAGTCCGGTTACCATCAGAACGGGGTGCCAGTTAAACTGCAGGCCACTGCCATCCCACGCAAACCCCCCACGCCAGGTGTAGTTCCAATAGCAAACAAACACGACACAGAGGGCCCCAAAACACAGGCAGCTCAGGTAGGTCAAATAGAAGAACACCACAGATCTCATCCTGAACCTTGGGAACAGTGCAAGACAAAACACAGCACAGCACAAGCGTTACGGCCTCAAGTCCTGTTTGGTTGGGTTTTATGTGAGGGTTCCCTAAGGAGATGTCACAGGGAATCCGGAACACAAGCGAAAACAAAGAATAGTGCCTGCCAAAACGTAATGTTCACCGTTCATTGGGGAGAAAGTAGTGGGCTCTAATTTTGATTGGCTTTTGTACATTTTGAGAGTACTGTTGTTGTAGCAGGTTTGTTAGGAGTACTGTCAGTCATTTTGCATTTCTGTATTTGGAGCATTGTACAGTCAGATACGCGCACACACGCGCGCACGCTTTCAATTACCTTCAATAGCTTTTTGTTAAACGGCCTTAATGCTTTTGTTTCTGCGTTATTCAGTACCACTTAATGTATTGTTTCATGTGTAGCACTGTGTTCCACACACTGTAGTCCGTTTTCTTTTCAACAAGATCGACCATTAGTCACAAACACTTTTTTTCCACCTTCATACATTGCCACTCTTTTATGATGTGGGCTGAACTACACCGGGTCTTAACACGAGTAATACAAGGAAGAAAAGTCACGTCTCGTCTTGTTGAGACACAAATAAGTAATGTTAGTCATGTGGGGTCATTCTAGAAGATACAATATATGGCACATAATGCCTTGTGTTGCATTACTGCCCATACTCAGAACTGAGTGTTCAAGGGTGTGGTCAGAATTCTTAGGAAGTTACAAATTTCAAGGTTTCTCTAGAGCAGACAAAGACACTTTGAGATAAAATAAATAAATAAATAAATAATAAAAATAATAATAATAAAAAAATTACCTTGTATGCTCCTAAACACAATGAGTGATTCTTAAGGCTATTAAACACAGGCCAGCCACAAAGATCACAACAATAAATCTTTTTTTTTAAAACATGTACAACAGTTATGGAAAAATATGGGAATAAATGGGGGAAACTTACTCAGTGTGACCTTGCTGCCTGATGTCAGTGCTTACAGGAGCGCTTTATATTGCAGTTCTTTTTTCAGTAAGGTTAAACTCACTCCCATGAGGATGGTTTCATCCCACCTCTGCTGGTCTCTTTAATCTCAGTTCCTCTTGCTTTCAATCTGCTTCTCTCACTTCCACATTCAAACTGTTATTTTACACTGTCTGACACGCCACAAGCACAGCTTGGCCAGGTGGCAGAGTCAGATGACACTGGCGTATCTCCCTTACTGACACACGACACAGCCCGAAGTTTAATGGTTCACACTTTATGTAACAAGAGTTGAGTGTTATTGTGCGATTACTTGTTTCATACATTTAGACTGGGCGTTTTAGAGACTATCTAAAAGTTTTTAAAACAACCAAATATTCCATTATTAACATGGTGCAATTATAAATATAACAAGTCTGACTTTTCTTTGAAGAAAAAAAAAACAGGAAGTCAGTGGTTTTTGCCTTATTGGTCATTTCCATTATACAGGCAGCTTAGTTAAGTAACTAAAGAAAAAATGTGTTTCTAGAATATTTAGTTCTCATATCTGATCTATTTTTACATTGGGGACGTAGCTGTGGGTAGTCCTTGGTAAACCCAGAGTAGACTAAATTATTTTTTTACAAAAAAAAAAAAAAAAAAAAAAAGCACAGTCAAGCACAGTGAAAAAACTGACCCTATTTGATTGGATATGCCTGTGATTACTTTGGATACCCAGGCCTACCCAGATTAACTACTTTGGTACATTGAAATGTAAATATACATTTTTGTTGTATTGTAGGTGCAAGATTTTTTCCAAGTTTGTCTACATGTACATGGAGGTGCATCAAGTTGGGTTTTTTTTTTTTTTCGTCCCTCCTCCACTTGCTTGCAAGAATGGTCACTACTTCTGTCTGTTCTATACACCAAGATGACACACTAAAAATGTTTTATATCCTTGTCTGCCTTTCACTTGGCTAGTCTTGACAGTAGCCTATATGGTGCTCTGTGGAGTTTCTTACCAAACTGTACCTTTCTAAGCATATGCATGTTGGAAGGAATTGATAGAGACGCTGTTACTCGTTTTCCATTGTAACAAACTGGTTGGGTGGGGCAAACACCAGCATAGGCAAGCTATGATTAAATTATCTGCAAATGCATAGGTGTTTATTTTAGTCTAAACAAGCATCACTCTTGCACTTACATTTCGGGTGAAGAAAACAGGTAAGAAAGCATGTTATAAAAACACTATTTTATTTATTTTCAGAAACTATTTTACAATTAAGTACGTAGCTGAAGTTTCAGGTGTAGTTGGTTAACTTAGTATTGTTCGTGACAGCTCCATCTTGGGTTTATATGCAGCTACAACATTACAACAGACTTCTCTGTTACCATGCAGTAATGACGTAAAAACCCATGTTTTTTTGTGCACACGAGGGTAACTGTGGCTGATTTCCCTGCACTGTTGACCTACACGTTTTTTTTCCTCCATACACATTTCTGCCAATGCCCTTTGCATCTCACAGGTGTTGTCATCTTTCCTCAAGTCCCTTCAATTCAGGTATGCTTTTACAAGCATGTAAATGTTAACTGAAATGGCCATGTTAATGTCAGTACGTGCTGAAAAGTACGTGTGTGTGTGTGTGTGGGGGGGGGGTTCAGTAGAGATATAGTGGTGAAGGACATTGACCTGCTGAGTGCAATATACTGTAAGCATAAGGACAGACATTTCTACAGAGCCCCTTAAGAAGATAAGTTAAATGTCTTACTCAAATTAGTTAAAATAAAACTCCAGCCCTTGTAATTTCTGTGCAGAACACCAGGAACTACACACCACAATTAAAAATACAGTGAAACCAGCAGGCAACCAAGAAACACTGACATGTCATTCAGAATTTTGAGGTAAATTATTCATAAAGATGAACAATGCATGTCATTTTGTTCTGTGATTTGGGCAGTAATATTAGAACTTTGCCAAACTTGCCACATGCTAAGATTTTACATATTTTGCTTTGTTTCACAGACTGTAATATTATACTGTCAGATACACAGCATGTCAAATACTCTCTGGACTTAATTTAAAAGAGCATACAGTACTACAAAAGTAGATACCATTGTTTTGCACAAAACCACATTTTGATAGTTTGTAAACTGGTAATGTAACTGCCATTTGGAGAACTAGTGTCAAAAAAGGAAGGGAAATTAAGATTAGTTAGATCTTTGGTAAAGTACGAAACGTGTTGTCAATTGACAATGTTAATATCTACTCTCATACCGGGTTAACACAACGTGTCTTGGCTTTAGTATATTCTTAGGGTAAACTATCATGACATTTCTATTTATCGTTTGTTAGTACAACCATACTTTGTTGCCAATTGTTACTCAAACCCACCTTTACCGCTTAAACAAAACATAAATTATCACCTTGTTGTAAAGTCATCTTTACGAGTCAAATAAAAAACACATTAAATCAAAATTATCGTATCGACATACTATAATAACAAAAAGATTTACTTCCAGGGTAATTCCAAGGTAACGCGACCCCAGATATTACCTTCCTAAATATACACCATAACGTAACGGAGTGAGCCATCTTAACAAACCTTTACTAAAATAGCTAAAACAAATAACTTCACGCCAAATGTTGTCTAACAATCCTGGCTACTGAACAGGTTTTAATTTCATATCCTTTGTCATGCAATTCAAGTAACGCTCAACAGATATGTCCGACTAACGTAAAATAATAAGGTCGTAACACGGAAAATGATTATACCTCTTACCGCGAACCTGCCAACCCGTCTCTCCATTCGCGGATACCCGGAAGACGCGTTCGTTACACATTCATCGTTTCCGCGCTTCTCTGGGCAGCGAATGAGCGCAGCTGAGTAAACACGCGCACAGATGACGTTATTCCAGCGCACAACTGAGATGTTTCAATACAATCCTGGTGTACATTTAAGCGCTTATCTGATCTTAAAATGTGATGTAAGACGAGCAAATAACACCCCTAGATAGTGGCCAAGGTTGCTATTTGACTAAATGTTATAACCAAATGAGTATGTCATTTTTTAATATCGAGACAAACCGATGTTGAAGTAGGTATTATATACACGGAAAATGGGTAATTTTTGTTAATTACAGTATTATCATTGTTGCTGTTCTGATACTACAGAAATTCAAAAATTAACTAGCATTACAACTAAAGAAAAAAAAAAACGTATATCTCAGCCTGCGACAATAGCGACCGACCTTTGTGGGTCAAAAAATATGACTAAAAATGATGCAATGCTTCTCCGTGCTGTAATGTGTGATAATGCAGTAGATTTTGTGTTGTCTGTAAAGGACTGTTTTACGCAGAAATCACAGGCAGTTATTACATTATATTCACATAAGTTGCATCAAAATCACAAACACCTTTATTGTCCTGTATCTTTTGGGTAAAAAAAAGCCTTGTTTGGAAACTGCTAAACAGTGTCAGAACTATGTTCCGTAATACTAGACAGCGCAATAAGGGCTTGCTGCAGAACAAAGTTGCTCAGACTCTCTGCCTGTCCTGGATGTGGCTGCTGATCAGAGTCACAAAATACAAAGTCTGGAATGCAAGGTTAGTGCTCATCCACAGAGCTACTGACCTGGGGTTTTTGTCAAAAGGTCTGTGCCAATCTAGCTTTCAGGATGTCACTCGGGGGGCTACCACACGGAGATGGAGAGATGGAAGGGCCTCTTCGAGCTGTAAGTCCTATCGGTTTCATAGGGTGACGCTGTTTCATCTGCGCACGCGTCCGACTGGTGTTGGGTGTTTTCGTCGAGTGCGTCCTTTGATCTAACATTAGATCACAGTCCGTTTTAAAACCTAGTTTTAGCCAATTGGGTATCAAAGAGTAACTTTAAACTCTTATCAGGCACAGCCACTTCCTCTTTCAAAAAGTTTGAGACAGCCCGTTGTGCTGAATTTAAAAAAATGTTCCAAAAACCCATTTGTATTGTTGTATTTGTCTGTCTTTAAAAAAATGTATGTCTATACTTTATGTCTATATTTTAATTGTGATTATAAATAAATTTTGTGTGTTCAAAATTTTGCCGGGATGATGAGATGAATGCCCAGTTGTGAATTTGCTCTGGAGAGGTCTTTGTGACAGGTAGAAAAGTCCATAATTATTTCAATTATACAAAATATCTTCACAACACTAAATTATGGTTTCTCTTTAAATGTACTCATCCATGCACATATAGAAGTGCTCCCAAAAGAGTTTTTAAAGTATTACTTGCATAAACGGAAGCTGGTGCCAGTGGAGGATAACAAAGAAAGGACAGACGTTCACCTGGTTTATTTCTACACGCTGCCCAAGCATTTTACCAGCATCTTATTCTGGCATGTCAGGCCATTTTTGACGCACTTTGACGTTAAACAAAGTTCCAGATTTTTCCACAGGGTGGTGCTCTTCACTGCAGACTGCACCTGCATCGAAACGGTCCAAAAGACCGGTTTACTCAATATGGGTGGAGCACAACATGTAACCACATGCAGATTGTATTACAAGGCAATATGGGCGTAAAGTAAAAATCTACAGCAAGGTTTTTGTTATTACAGCGATAGGTGTAAAAACAGTCACCGTAAGTACATCTATACTTCAGTGTCCACATATAAACATTAAATTAACTGAATATGTATCTTTTTGGGTCACAGTGATTTATGGTGTTAAAATCATTAATTTATGTGGGGATAATTTAAATGCCTTTTAAAGTAATCCATAGTCCACACAAAATCTTCCTAATTGTTTTATTTTTTTTCCATATTTTATGGAATGTTTTAAAAAATGAATTAGGTAGGATTGCATCCAAATAACCATATTCATGTTACAGTTTTCCACGTTTAACTTTTTATTTGGTCTTTCAACAGTAGTTTGTTTCCAACAGACAAAAAGGTACAAAAAAACACTGTTCAATTTAAGTGCATGTTACTTCATTTTCACTTCCAGGATTCTCCCTTCACACACACACACACACACACACACACACACACACACACACACACACACACACACACACACACACACACAAAAACA
>JABJVR010048803.1:0-16889 GCA_025773905.1 Chitala chitala | reverse complement strand
AGAGCACGTTGGTTGTGGATGACTGATAACGAGACTGGCTTGATTTAGAGGTTTGCTTGCTGACTTTCTCACTCTTGGTCTCTTTTGTTATTATACCGCTATCATCTTGTAAGCCTTTTCCAGAGCTCACAGTGTTGAGCTCTTCTGATACTTCTGGAACTGTACGCATAGCCTGTGGTGCCTTTTCCTCAGTAACTCCTGATGTTTTCTTATCGCCTTTTGTTCCAAGAAAACCTTTGAGCCTCTGGGTTTGCTTTTTCAGAAACTCCATTGCCTTAGTGTCCTGCTTCCCCTCCCCAGAACCATCTACATTTAGAGAAGTGGTCGACCCGTGTCCCTTGTGCAGCTTTTCTCCCAACTCTGCCCGAGTCATGCTGGAAGAACTGTGACTGCGAGACTTTCTCATGTCACTCTTCTCAGCATCTGTGGCGTCTGACATCGTCAGCTCATCGCACGAGATGCGGCGCGAGTGTCCGCTCTTGAAAGGCTTCAGTGAATCTTTCTTGAAGAATTTAGGGGAAGGGAATGGTTTACTTGGCTTTGAAGTCAGTGATTCCTTCTTTGGCACTTCTAGATCATTCTTCAATTCTGTATGTCCTGCAGTGTGAGAGGAGTCTTCAATGATACTGACTTCAGATAGTTTCACTACCTCTTCTGAAACTGGCTTCTCAAATTTAGGTTCTGCCACTGTGACAACAATTGATGGATTTTGAAGATCTGGTGGTGTGTCTGAAAGGTCTGGCTTTTTCAGAGCAGGCTCTGGGCTTCTGACTGCAGATTCTATTACCATCTTCGGTGCCTTGCGTTTAGCAGCTAAGTCTTTGAAATACTGTAGCCTGCTCTCAGGATCGTTCATGCTTGTAGACGGAACGGTGCTTGTTATAGGTTTTGGAAGATTGCTTGGTGGCGTCCCTTTTAGTTCATCACCTTGTAAAGAATCTTTAACCAGTACTTCACTAGAGGATGTTTTAGAACAATCTTCTGTCTTTGTAGTATCCATAGGTGCTGAGTCTGTCGCATCTGTTTTTTTGTGGCTACTCCATTCAAATTGTTCTCTTGATATTGACCTCCTCTTTTCCAACATCTGAGCAACAATAGAGGTTTTTTTGGGATTTGTTTCATCATTGTCACTGGAGTCGACACCTGATACAGTTTTCCATGCCAGTGAGCTATGCTGCTCAAATTTGGAAGAGCTGAAGATTAGTGAAGACCTCAGTCTGGAACTTCTCTGGAGCATGGGGTTCAGTCTGCTCCGGAATGACTCGTGCTTGGTAATGCTGATCTCCCGGGGTTCCCTGGTCAGCACTTCTTCAGCTTTGCTGTCGTCACCTGTGGCAATTGGCAGTTCAGAGGTGGGTTTGTAATCTGATCCTATTTGTGTTGGATCTCTAATGTGCTTTAACCCTGGAGCCCTTGGTAAAATGGGTTTTCCATAACGTGGAATTATATCAGTCTTCTCAGATGTAATGTTAGGGAATTCTCGGGTGCCAAACCTGGGCAGTGTTGACTCTGGCACATACAACTTTCTCTCTGATGGCAGTGGATTCTCATCAAAAGCGTCAGGCCCCAGGTGCTGCGGCAATCCCTCCTCCTCTGCATTTTCAACTGTACTGAGGTATGAGCTAATCCTCCAGTTCCGCAACCCCTCTTTTGCAGTAGGGTCCTGTGGTTGTCTGTCCATGTGACTTCCAGCAAGCATGTGTTTAAGGTCAGGGGGGTGGGGTTGTGTTGGAGAGCTCTGGCAGGTATAGGGTTGGCCCACGCTCGGCCTATTTGGTTGTGTTTGAGTGTATTGACCCCTGCCTGGGCCCAAGAGTTTGTCAGGCTCGTGCATTGAATCCTTGGAACGGTCAGAACACAAATATTCCATCACACGGTCATAGCTGTCTGGTTCCTCTGATGGAGGTGGACACTCTGCTTCTATGTACTGCTCTGCCTGGTAGTACGCTTGGCTCCGAACTTGATCATAAATGCCTCTACCTGACCCTGAGCCTCCTCTGTGGTAATGGTGCTGTTTCCTTTCAAAGTGGGAGTCTGTCTCCTCCAGGTTGTTCATGACTCGGTTCCTCATGAATTGTCGTGAGGAAGAGCAGCTCTCATGGGTTCCCTCTGCGTAACTGTGCCTCTTATAAGCGTTCATCTCCAGTTGCCTGGAGACTACCATTGACCTGTTTTGGTCCAGGAATGGGCGCTCCATTCTTAACTGCTGAGAAAATTTACTGTTTGGCATTTGAACAGTTCCCAGGTCTAAGGTGCTGTGTCGGAGGGGGTCTTCCCTTCTGAAAAGAAGTGTATTACGATCCATGTCCATGCGTTCCGCAAAGGAAAAACCTGACGTTTCTCCAGGACGGGTAGTATCCAAGTGTAGGAAGGGAACTCCTCTGGGGTTTCTGAACGATTGCGTCCTCTTAAAAGTAAACTGGCCACTGCCGTAGCCACTGCTTTCCCCAGGAAATGGAACAACCGCATTCTCCACGACCAGAGGTTGGGACTGTGCATAGAGCATCCGGAACTCCTCATCAAACGTGGTCACCAGCTCCCCGAGGAAAAGATGTGCAACGCAACGGTGGATCTTTTCAAATGACCACATGAAGCTGCATGAAAATAAAAAAACAAGATTTATAAGTCCTAATAAAATAGAAAAATGCTAAATGTGAAATACAAGCATTTACAAATACTGTACTAAAAGTACTTCAGATATTTTAAATATATTCCATAATAAATTAGTCTGTGCATGTCCTTTACCTTACACTTATTTTTATATGAAAGAATGAAACCTAATCAGTCTATACTGAATGGATGCTAGCAGATGGGTAAAATAGATGTCCATTCAATTAAACTTCACGCAGAGATCTAGAACCTGGAAAATCCAGTTTCTGCAGGGCTTTCCCTCACCTGTAGTTGCCACTCAGCACGGTCCGGCAGTCCACCAGCAGGAAACGGTCCATCACCTGGCCTTTGAAGGACTTCCCTGTGCGGCAGAAATAAGTTGTGCCTGCCACAGTCCTGATGCGCATCATCTGCACAATATCAACATACACAGCATCAGCGCCTTATACATGCATCCAAAGCAAAGTTTTCACCGCTGTAAATTCTGTAGCACCATCACTTCTTTTGGGCACAAGTCTGATTTCATACAAGCACAATGTGTTACAAATTGCAGGTAAATTTTCAGTAAACTACAAATACTTGATGAAAACCTCTGGCTATGGTGATGCAGACATTAAGGTATACTTAATTGTAGAATATATCTATTTTAGAAATAGCAACACTGGGAATATTATATCTGAGATCTGCTATCATATTCTGTTATTACAATGCCAGTACAATTAGATAGAAGAGATTAGGCTGGTGGACAGCCATTATTGTATCCATGAAAACTATCCAGCATTATACAGGTTTGACGTCAAAAAGGACAACATTCTTACTGGGATCATGTCCAGGTTAACTTTAAAGCTAACGACCATGGCAGTGAAGTAGTGGGAATTCAGCTCGTCTAAAAGGATGTAGACGGGCACGCGCCGTGCTGCCGCATCCAGTAGGTCGGCAAAAATGTCGACGTCTGTGAACATGTCCATCGCCACAGCAATGACCTGCAACACGGGTCAACTGATAAGATACAAAGTGGCACATTCCAGGTGATCCAGGCAAAACAGGCCTTTTCAAAGTCATACAAACTATAGAAGAATTTTAATGAGAAAAACCTACAACACAGTACTTTCACCTCTGAATTTTAACAGGTTACAGTCAATGGTAGAAATTTTAACAGAAAATTTCCTAGTGGTTTAATGCCATACCAGAGCAAAAAATCATATTAGCAATTTATGATAGCGTGCAGTAGCTACAAACGCAGCCATTAACAAGTCAGCAAACATCGTAATCTGCAATTACTGTAATGCACTGATTACCATTTTAAAACAGCTTTTTTTATGTAATCACCTGCTGGGCATTCTTAATAAGCCGGCGGGCATGGTCTTTGATGCTGGGCATATCTGTGACGGGGGGGTTCACCAGCATGGTAACTTCAGTGGGGCCCTTGAAGGTGTGGTGCATGGGCCAGCCTAGGTCTAGACCAGGGGCCTCCAGATCTGAGTGGACAGGCCAGTAGGTATCAGACGACCCATCCGCGTCATAGTCCCGATAAGTCAGCTGTGGCTGAGAGATCTCCCGAGGGGGCTTCACCCCACTCTTGATGTACTCCACCTCTGGCCGGGACAGAAAGTCCACCACGCCTGCGTTCTGCAGGAACTCATAGTAGCCATCCACATCATCCTCCACGAGTGCGTCGATGGCCAGACGGTACTCCTCGCGATAATGGGGAGGCAGATAGTTCGGGTCCAACGGATTGTCCGCTAGGGAGGAGCACTGTGAGCGGTGGGCCATGGCGAGGCCAAGACGGGGGCTCGGCTTGGAAAAAAGCAAAGGGAAAGATAAAACGAAGCCGATACAAAAAACATAAACTGAAAAATGCACAGTCTGCAGGAACGTACGGCTGACGGGCCTGTTAAAATTAATGTCTAAACCAGAAAGTATGACTAATGGAACATTCTGGAGGGTTCTGCCTTTTGGTTTTTTCTTTAATTCTAGCCAAGGAAATCAAACGCAGTGTGCTTATAGGCTGCCTACCTCTAAATTAGGCCCTTATGCTAGCATCAGAGCATGTTCTGTCTTTAGAATTTATTTTTAGCTCCTAAATTTAACTTTGTTCCATTCATGCACAACTTCAGCTTCTTAATGGAGACCAGAGCACAGTCAGACCAGCCGTTGCATCTTAGTATATAAAATAAGTGTGGCAAACAATAAATAATATATATATAAAATAACAATAAAATAATATATAAAACAAGTGTGGCAAATGTGCTCTTCTTTAAATCCAAATTAATAGTTCTGGAAAACCGATGAGATTCAGATCAACGAGTTATCGTGAAAGTGTTATGGATTAGTCAAACCACAACGTTATCCAACCCCTCTAAGACAAATCTGCACAGCTCTTGCATTGCAGTTGGTCACATCTGATGAATTTACACTCAACGTTCAGATTTGATGGATGTTCGGTTTGCTGTAAAACTAATTCTCCAGATAAAATGCAAATGCCAGAGCCATATTATCCCACAAGGCATACAGCACAACACATGACTAACCGGTTAGTGCAGTTATACAGTTAAAGAAAAAATATATATACATATTTTTTTATAATAACATTTTTAAATATTAAGTTTTTCAGTCATCGCTAGCCAACGGCTAACTGCGTTTCTTCAGGACAGTTTCAGCATTAAACAAATCAAACACTGAAATTCTAATTTCATGTCTGTGCTGTTTGAATAAACACCTATTCGAACAAACACCTATTCAAACGAACACCTATTCAAACGAACACCTATTCGAATGAACACCTGCCATCTGTTTAAACGGTGCTGACAGAGAAAGCAGGTGGACATAAGTTTGAAGTGTAACTGCAGTTTTACTCTCCATGAATTTAATTATCTAGGACTTCCTCTGTCTCAATAAAACAGGGATCCAGGTAAGGGGCTTTGGACACACTTTACCAAGAAGCTAATGCTACCATGTGGTGGCTGTGTGTTCATCTGTTATTCTGTTACTTTAGGGAATAACACTGCTGTTTAAAAATGGGCAAACCTGTACTTGTGCCCATAGCAATAAACTGTTACATCATTGCATAGTATACACTTTAAAATAGTGGCATAAGTTTGTACACATTGTCCATCTGATTCATTAAAAATGTGTCCAGATGATATTTTGTACAAAAATCCATAGTTCTAAAATAATACAAAATTTGCATTTCATAGATTAATACTTATTAAATAAACTGTCATAATGGTCAGTTATCTTTTTCATTTCTCAGTTTCAGGGTTTCAATGTCCAGTAATGTTTGTATCAATTACATTTATTTTTATAGCGCCTCAAGGTGCTTTACAGGAAGAAATTACAGATAGAATTAATAGTGGGTGGATGACTGAAGTTACACAGTTCATAACACTTAATCTTAAAGATGCTGCATCTCCATAACAGACTTCTATATCTGCAGCAAATTCCTTCTAGATTTTAAGTACACTCTGTACACTGCCTAAGATCTGAGTTGCAGGTCTATAAATTTTGATCTATGAGACCTGCTGACACTAAACGGTATGGCCTGTGAACAACTGTAGCTGGCAAATCTGTGTACACACAGACCTGCAGGCGAAAACACACACTGGTACTGCTGTTGGCTTGGCTGTTTGTTTGATTGTATTGTACATGGCTGTCCTCTAGTCCGCTGTCATTTTAAATATGCTAGCACTCAGAAGTCAGAATCAGAAATATTCAAATGTGAAATACAGCAGGTGCAAAATTGGTGACACGGGCAATTGCAGCGCAGCTCCTTGAAATTGATCACGTGCATTACGTGTATTACACGCATTCTGATTTAGCAGTGTCTGGCAGCTAATGTAGTTAGAGATGCAGTCAGATTCCCCAGTTAATTCATTGTCCAGCTTCCCAGTGAAAAAAAAACAAAGGAACTTTCAGTTAAATTATATTTATGTTCTTAAACCAGCATTCCTTGTGCTACTGATCCTACGTGTTTAAAGTTAAATCTTCCGTCATAAGAGAATGGCTGATACATCATGACCAGAGGCAAAAGTAAGTCACGTTACAGAAATGCAGCGGTCACTTGGAAAAATCCAGAAGGTTATAAATAGGAAACAAGAACTCATAAAGAAGGGAAACAAATCCCCTGGGAGGCCAGAAGAGCAGCCCCCTGAATATACTAACTGTATACAAGTAACACAAATTCTACTTTTTAAACAGATGCCAGCCTTACACACATTACTTTAACAAGCGGGAAATTCCATTTAGAGAAACGGGATAGTACAGAAAAATGTAGCTCCTCTTTAGACCTTTCATGCATGAATTATGAAACCCACATACAAAAAAACTGTTTTTAAATAGCTATCCACTGCAGTGAGCACTATGCATGAAAGGGGTTAAGTCTATTTTAAAAAATGAACAGAGACTAATGTTTCAGCCAGATTCAATGAGTAGACCGTAAGCATTGTGATAGCACACCAGTCACAAGGAAACAGCCATACAGCCGATGAGCTCCTTCATCCCTTGTGCCTGTTAACAGTGAGACCTTGTATATTCACAAGATTAAGCCCGAATGGGTTAAACGTTTATTCAAGATGACATTTGAAAGGCACACGTTTGTTACTGTAAGTTTGTAGTAGTCTATGTCTGTAATCGGTATACAAAATGTAGTTTAATTTCAATTCCTGTCAGAGGACTCAGTTGGTTTTATAGATGTGTCTGCCCTAGGCTATCTCTGTCAACAGCAGCCAGAGCAGGCCAGAACAAACAGGGCCCAGATAGCGCGATGAAAACATGGCATGACGACATCATGAGCTCAGTCAGCTCGCTGCTGCTTCTGGTTTCAGGCAAAAGGAAAAATAACGTGTTTATCTGCCAAGCTCGCGTGCGTTTTGGCTTGTTCAGTAGCGTCAGTGTGAATGAGCTGAATTTATATTGTAGATGCTTCGCAATGAAAGCTAGCAGTGCTCTCATTTGCTTAGCATGCTAACGCAAAAATGTTAAACTGGTCTCTGTTTGAATTTAAAGCTCTAGGACTCACGTTAAAGACACACTGCTTCAAATTAGTGTCCTAATGTTATAAAATAATTTTATATATGGGCACTCTTTTTTCCGTTTAGTTTCCTGGAAGTCCAAATGCATAGCAGTTAGCAATTAGCCACACTCCAGGGTCACATGATCCACTAGGCAGTTCATTGTGGTGTACAGGGAAATCGAGGCCTTGGTCCCCCAACAGAACAAATCGTCGTTCTGCATAACTGTCAAAAAGCGGCATCTGCTGTCAGGGACATTTGCATCCTTTGTCCACTGTGGTGTAGGGACTTTGAGCCTGTCAGTTTGTGGTGTGGCAGTGTGGACAGGAGACAAGATGATAACCATGAAAACTCCTGAATTCACATGAACAGCGGCTTGTGGTGTGCCAGTCCGGACCAAAGTGAAAAGGGCTTCCTGGCCTCCCCACACTGCCATCATACACCCCATGTGTGATGGTTATCTGAAAGGTGCGGCTGCTGACGTTGAGGTGGACACTGAACATGTCTCCCAGCTTTATTGCTACTTGTAAAAAAAAAAATCTCCGAACCTTCTCACTGAGAAAAGCTACAACTAAAACAAACAAGAAGAGTAAATATGATACGGTCTGTAAGTGTGTGTAATAGGCATGATCATGACTATAGCAGCTGCCCTCAGGTCTGTTGCATACAGGCCAATACTGTACAATTCAGAGCTAATTTTTTAGAAAGAATTGTGAATGTTTAAGTCATCGATACATTCTCAAAAAGGAGAAATATATTAAAGATTCTTTATGTTTTCACACCTCTTGACCTTGTGGTTTTCCACAATGAAAAATCACTTCACAGCAGTTCATTGTAAAGTTCTGATACCTAGAAATGTCTCATCCCAGGTTGGTATGTCAAAGAGTTGATCTCTGCTGCACACACAGCGAGATGAAGGTACCACTGTCAATGTATCTATCAAAAATCAACGGTATTATATGAAAATTTCAATAGGTGCTTTTTTTAATACTAAAGACTGTGTAGTGCCACAAGTTTTTTTCCATGTTTTGCCTTCCACCGACACAAAAAAAAAAACTATTCTAGTATTCTAGTCTTACACACTGATGGGCAATAGGAATTTGCTGTATATATTTGTATGTATGAAACAACAACTCTTCAAAGAGTATAAGACAAGCGTTTAAGAACAAACAGAAGTAACTACAGCTGTACTGTCCTCGTGGACACGGTCCCATGTGAGTCGGACATCCAAATCAAAGCAAAGGCTACAGTGATAGAGTCCAACCCGTGCGAACTGAACTACAGATTTTTCAAACGTTTTAAAAACCGAAAGTATTGTTGTGTACAAGTTGTTGACAAGTTAGTGTTCTGTAGTTCCTCATACCTCCGGTTAACTACAATACAGCTGTCAAAATGTTGAAACGCTTTCAACTTCTTATCAACTCATCTATTCCAGCACAAACTAGGGGTCAATTATATATATACATAAATCATCAGTTAAGTATATTTTAGTAATGATTTATATGAAATACGAGACTATGGTTACAATTAGAAAAAGTTGCCTGTGTATATTTACTTCCGGAAATATTTTAAATATGAAAACAGTTTATCATTTTGTACAACATTTAATAAACCACTTAAGGACGACTGCAAACAGCTGTACTTTTAAAATCTTAACTTACAGCACAGAATAACAGACTATTCGCGAACTGATGGTAAAGCCATCAGTTTATTCTCAACACAAGTAACTGATGTTAAGCATGTGATTATTATACAATATATGTAATTAGGTAAAATCATAAATAAAACAGCAACCGATTTGGACAAAAAGACAAAGCGCGCTGCTGCCTTCCTTTGAAAAAGTCACTGTCAAACTTGACGAGTATAAAAGGTGTATCTCCTCTCAAATGTACTTCCTTACCTAATCATTGCTTTGTGTCCCGTTTATTAAAAATATGTGCTTTAAGGAATTATTCAATAAATTTACACCACAATGGAGAAACAAAAACCAAAACCCCTATGTGTTAAATCTTGTTTGGATACGGTCACTTTAACTTCATTGCTTTGTAGTACACAACAAAAATATCTAATTGTATAGAAAAGCATGTTTAGTTAAATTAATCGAACCTCTTACCTTCAGGTGTGGGGACACTGCTGCTGTATCCTCTTACTCGGTTTCCTAGTCGAAGCCCCTTCCTCTTCCTCCCGCTGTACCGCGTGTGACTGCGGTGTTACATTCCTGCTCCCGAGATCGGGCTCCACCCAAAGGGCGCAGCAGCGGAACGGAGAAAAAACTCCGGCCGAACCTGTTTCAGTTCGTCGCGTCCCACCGACTTAAGGCGATCTGCAGGGGTGCCTCGCTTTTTTTGTTTTACTGTGGGTTAACTCTTCCAAGCCCACTAGTGTAAGTGCAGACAGTAGATGTAACTGGTGACTAAAGTGTTTCTTAAGCCTCTGCTTCGGAGATATGAGACAAAGACGGTAATATGGGCAAACATTTTGTGGCAATTGCTAAATTTACACCACAAGTCCATTTAACAAGAACAACAAGAACAAGAACAACAAGAACAATAATAATAATAATAATAATAATAATAATAATAATAATAATAATAATAATAATAATATAGATAGACAGATAGATAGATCTTTATTCACCCCAAAGGGAAATTATATTAAGTAGCAAGACAGTGTACAAATGGGTTATAACTATAAGAACAAAAGAAAAAAATTCTAGTATGTAAGAAATTTAAACTGAAAAAAAAGAAAGAAAATAAGACAAAATATAAAGGAGCCTGAATGTAATGTAAGCTAATATTACAGTATACAGCATACTACTGCATAGTGTTATACTGTACATTAGTGCAAACTGGCAGATGTCTAACAGCGTAACCAAACGTAGCTGCCTCGTTTTAACGGACAAACATTAATACAAGGAATAATTTGAATTTTATGTGCTTTATTTACTCTACACTTTTGTCAGCTCTGATAGCATTCATTACCCTTGTTTTTGGAAGCATTTCATCAGGTTGTGGGCTCTAGTCCCATTATTTCAGACTCCTGAGTTGATTAACAGTTTATTTGAAAATGGATCAGCAGATCTGATGAGGCTGAAACTCTGCAGGGCCCTCGTGGTACCTGGGTGGGGGGCAGAAGCTTTGCAAGGTAAATTATGCTTAAAGAGACATCACACGATAGTACTGAAGACACGTGTATTTCAAAACAAACTGTAGATGAAGAAATGAACTTTTCCTTTTCACTAGGTCAGTCCCCTTGACTATGCGGCTCCAGCAGTAGAGCGTGATTCTTCAGTGTTTAACCTTCGACCCCTGAGCAAGCCCGAGCGTGGCTCTGTGAGGGGAGACAAGCCTGTCAAGACCCGGTGTGTGTCAGCATGACTCACAGGCAGCCTGTGTCTGCCCTGTAGGCAAGGTAAACTTAAAAACCGACACTCTCATTCTGCTGACAAGAGAGCCTGCCTAACGTGTGATGGGCCTCAGCATTCTCCAAGAAGTGAGATGAATACCCAGTTGTCAATTCAATCTGGAGAGACCTTTCTGAGCGGAAAGAAAAAAAAAAAACATTCTCCAGAAGAGAGAAGCGTCTGTACGTGTGTGAAAGTGAAGACAGGTGAGCAGCGTGGCATAGGAGGGGGGTGTTTTAAGTGCTTATTGCAACAGCATAAACTGGCACGTTGCAGAAAAGGGCAGGCAGTACAATGTGTGTTAGAAGTCTGAGACGGGTGAAGCAAATGTTTAGCAAGCTTGGGCTGAGGACTTGCTAAGGCAAGCTGGCCTTCTGCTGTTTCAGTATACTGAGATAGTAAAACAAAGGCTTTCGTTCTCCCTTTCTGCGCGGTGTGAGGCACACCCACTCCAAGCTCCTCTGGTTACACACAGAGGTGTCTGCCCACAGAAAGGCTTGCTGTTCATCACAGACGGTGTTCACCTACACCTTAGTGTACCAGGTAGTTTGAGCACTGCCCTTGCTTTTGGTACACCTACAATTAAGGGGCTTAAAGGAGTTGACTGTCTTTTGGAGAAGTATCCTTCACAGTCCTCCCAGCAAACAGGGAATGTTCTCAAGACATTTGCTAACTGTCGAATGTTCTAGATATTCTGGGAACATTCCCTGTTTGGTGGCCTGTAATCAGACTCAGTGCTGTACAAGGGTTATATTGGGGTTAGTCAGTTAGTGACTTTCAAACATGAGTTAAATGCAAAATTTGAACGCCTCCCTCTCAATATACATACATGTAAGCTGGCGAAAGACCTCTTCAGCCTTTACGTATGTTTCACCAGTCAGTTTTTTTATGTCATAAAGATTAGTGTGTAAATAGAACGTGCAAAAGTCCCAGCAGAGTTGCTGAGGCAAGTCTGGCTTTTCTGTCTCACTCACATTTGTCAGGGAAGGCATTCACCGCTCATGTACTTGCATGCGTGTGTGTGTGTGTGTGTGTGTGTGTGTTTGTGTAGGTGTTCAGATGCTTTACTGCCTCTCTACTGTTGTGTTTTTTTGAATTCACTTAGCAACCACTCAGGTGTCAGGGGCGGTCATATGTGTGGGCGGAGCTTAGATTTGCCAGCCGCAGTCAGCTTCAGGAATGCTGAACACACCATGTACTATGTATCCGTGGTGCCCCACCCATACTGCCCTGGTGCTCCCCACCTCTGAACAACCACACCCTCCATGACACTGATAACAGGAAGCAACTTATAATTCAGAGGAGGCTCCAAAACTTGGTCGTGGCACCATGGGTTTGGGTGGGTCAGATCAGGGGTGAACTAGTTGTCAGGATGGGAGGGAAAGAGACAACAGCCCCCTCACCCCACACACATATATAGAAAAACCACATACATTTCTCAGCTACATTTTTAACATCACAAAGAAAATAATTACAATATATTTTTTTACAGCGATGCACTGTTTCTTGATATTTATTTTAAACAACTTCTGTAGAAAGCTAATTTTAAAATACAACACTGAAAGTTCCAGAGAATCATTCCAGTCAGTAGCTATTAGTATGAGGAAACAGAAGTTAAAATATGTTTGAGTATTAATGCGGTTAATTGCGTGTAAGCAACGTGACAATAAACTGCCTAACCGAGACGTATGTTCCAGAAAGCCGAACGTGCTATTGGTCCGTACGCACATCTGATTTACATAAACCAGCTAAACCAGCACCATCTCTGTCTGAATGCTGAGGAGCTCCCACCATCTCAAACAGAGGCACTGCTCTCTGCCTGCGCTCTGGGCTCTGAAATTTTTAGCCTCCACTTCTGCGACTTCCAGCAGCTCAAATATTGTGTGTCACCCACAGGGGAGATGGAATGAAGGACATCTAAGATGTTGTACAGGTGTCCCATATATTCATTGTCATTCACTGCAGGGCTGAGTCAGGAAAATCTCAACCTTCTTGTTCCTGCTGCCATTCCGACAAGCACGGTGTGAATGCCAGCTCTCAGGCAAGAGATGGGAGTGGCCGGAGTCAAAGGTTCCTCCAGAGAGGCAAAGTTAGTCCTCAAGGGGTGCCACGCCAGGCTGTGATTAGCTGTGTGTCTGGCCTTCGGTCTTTAAACAACAGTGTTGTCATAATTTGTCATTAAGGCTTGATTCTGCTGTCAGCTAGTGATGGACGTGCTGACCCAAGAATCCATCATACTGTGAAGGAGGATGTGACTTCAGTTTCATATACAGGAACAAAACGTAATTGCTGACCAGACTCACGCGGAACACCACGAAACAAAAGTTTGGCCGTGCTTTGTCATAAAGAAGGTTTTCTCTATTTTTACAATTTTCTGCCTTTTACAGAAACAGTAAAGGCAATAAAGGTAGAAATTAATTGACGTGGAATTACGCAGTGAGCAAAAAATGCAGGAAAAACCTCACAACCCAACTCTTTCTTTATTTACAGCTTTGCAAATACTTGGCATTCTAACAAGCTTCAACAAATAGATTAAAACCGTGTTCGGGTGTTTCCACATCTGCTCAGCACTTGGCTGTTTTTCCTTCACTCTTCAGACCTTTAAATAGACATTTTGATTGGCTGTGTATGGTCATCCTGAGTTTACAGACACAAGAAACAAGCAGTATTAATATTGTCCATCATTACTCACTGAAGCCAATTGTAGAATGAAATCAACTTCAAAGCACAGTAAGTAAGGAAACATATTGTGACACTCAAACTCTTTGCAAAGTCTAAGCAGTTCAGCGCAACTCTGTCTCTGTATTTAGCTACTTTAGAAGAGCCGTTCAGCATTTTTGAAAATTTCAGGCTTGTATGTGATTTGTGAATATTAGACATTTATGGGTGTGTGTGTGTGTGTGTGTGTGTGTGTGTGTGTGTGCATGCTTATTATTTTAAAAACATTTTTGTATAGGGTTACACTTTAATGCTACAAATTCATCTTTAACCACCATGTTAGAAATTTCTTCAAGTTGTTTCATTGGAAGAACAGGTGAGACTAACATAGGAAATGTTCTTTTCAGATTCAAAACTAGAACATTTCCCAGTTTTGGTTAAAATGTTTTTGTATTAATCCAAACAAGACAGAGCAAAACATTGTGACATTTCCACAGTGGAGGTGTTATTCTTCCTGTCTGGTTCCCGCTTACTGCTTTCTGATTATTAACTTCTGGTCTATAGCAGTTTGTTATGAAATAACAGTTATCCTCTCAGCAACAGCCCTTATGAATGTTAATCCATAACCATCTCTTAGTTCAAATGAAGAAAGCTCATCTGATTATCTGTTTTATTAAGACATGATGTAACACGGCCATAATAATGCATGTACAACACATCAAGCAAAGTGTACACCTGGCTAACTTACGCAACTAAACAATAAATCACTTTGGTTCATACTCATATGGAGGCTTTTGTGAGCGTGTGTGTGTGTGTGTGTGTGTGTGTGCTGCATGCGTGCTGCAGTGTGCTTATGTGCACGTGACTTTCTGTACAATGTATCATGTTGCAAAATAGCACATTGCTCAGGGGACTCTGTCTTGTGTATTTTGTCAATTGCTTTGCTGATGGAGGCATTTCCCATCATTTTTAGATGTGCCAGCATGTCATGGGGGGGGAGGGGGAGAGTTTGGGCTGGTTTATTCTGTCACTGGTTTTCTTTGTTTACTTGTCTTGATGAATCCTACAACCTTGGGGTCAGCCTGTCCTTCACCACTGTCCGACAGGTGAAATCAAACCTGCTTAGCCACTTTCATCCAGCCGGCAAACTGAATATGATTTAAGTGAATATTCCTTCCACCGCCACAGGAAGCTCTGCTCTGGAGCTTACGGTGCCACATGTTTTTACTCTATCACTTTGCGGTAACCTGTTTGTTGCGCTTTAGCAGTTACAGCATCTATATGGCATCACCACAGGTGCAAAGTGTTCCACTGTGTATTCTCTGTAAATGCAAGTACAGGTGAAAACATGGTTAGAGAAACCTGAACCATCAAGGGCCATGGAGGAAAGCCATGCATGGATTCCTACCCTCGATGAAACTGCGCAGAACAAAAATGGTGCGCTTACGATTTGTATGGGATACCAGGAGACACACAACGTGTCACCTGTTTTTCTTAACACCCGCGGCTGTCGTCACTGCAATTGACAAATAATTTCAGGCAAATAAGAATTCACCCAAGAGTCCAGACGAATAGCCTTTGCTAACCTTGCTGTTTTTCCTGTTTCTGTGTTCGGATAGGTATAAATTTGCTTCTACCTGTCCCTGGGCAGCATGCCATGTGAAGATGTAAAAAATGCACATGAATAACTGTCTGTGGCTCAGACTCTCTGGCATTATTTTTTAATTATTTTATTAGTGACAAAGGGCTTCTGTGTACTAGAGTCCACTGAGGTTATGAAAGTTGTAATGGAGGTTAAAGCCTCCTTATGGAGTAGTGATTTCATCTGGTTTTGATGCACAAAATGAAACAGTACGTTTTCTCCAAGTTTAGAGGCAGCATGTGGGTAAATGACTGTCCAAGTAAACTGTTGGAGCTTTTGATCTCAAAAAATCGATTCCCTAAATTGAGTTTATATACAATTGCAACTTGCACACTTTGGGAGATCAGTCCAAAGTGAGGAAATGGTTACTTGCTGTCTTCATTACACGAATATAGTCTTAACATTGGATATATTGTGTATGTACTCTATCTGTAATTAACATAGCAATTGACTTTTGTGTGCCATTCGGTGAAATTTGGTCCCAAAAGTTGGGAGTGGTATGCAACGTCTTCCAGTTACCGCTCTGTTAGGTTGTCCTGTGACGTCAAAGGGTATCAATTAGCAATTCATTAAGCCCACAAAACATCTTTTGAAAATTCAGATGGTGGTGGCACGGTGGTGTGATGGTTAGCACTGTCTCTGCACACTTCCAGCCCTGGGGTTCAATTCCCACCGTGGGTCTGTGTGCGAGGAGTTTGCATGTTTTCCCTGTGCTTGGCGGGTTTCTCCGGGTGCTCTGGCTTTTTCCCGCAGTTCAAAGACACGTAGGTTAGGTTGATTGGTGTGTCCAAATTGCCCATAGTGTGTGTGCCCTGTGGTGGGTTGGTGTCCCCTGTGCCCTATGTGCTCTGGGATGGGCTCCAGGCTTCCCTGTGACCCTCACCAGGAATAAGCGGTTAAGATAATGGATGGAAATTCAGATGGCATTGGAGGTCTGTAAGCTTGCTGTTGGCCTAACACTTCTTGGAACTGGAGAGGCAGCTGGTTATAATTTCTGCCCGTTTCTGGAGGATCATGTGTTCTACTGTAAAATCTGCTAGGCAGCAATAGATTTGGAGCCATAAAGGATGACATGTAGACACAACATGCCGATCAAAAGTTGATGTTCACATGACAGAACCTCACACGCTTCGTACAAGCCTGCATACATTTTTTGGAAAAAAAATATAATAATAATAATAATAATAATAAAAGGAGCAAATATATATTTATATTCCCCCAGGGCATCGTATGGCATTTTTTTCTGAATTGTTTACAGATTTTTAGGCTGCTTAACGCATGAGTGGAAAGTCGCGTGTACCACACCTCCATCTAGTGGTAAATATCTGAAACTACGGGAACTGCAGGAAACCATCCATTCATCCATCCATCCATCCATTATCTTAACCGCTTATTCCTGGCGAGGGTCGCGGGGAAGTCTGTAGCCCGTCCCAGAGCACATAGGGCGCAAGGCAGGGGACACCCAGGGCAGGGCGCCAACCCAGCACAGGGCACACACACACACACACACACACACACACACACACACACACACACACACACACTACGGGCAATTTGGACACACCAA
>JABJVR010048802.1:7055-23480 GCA_025773905.1 Chitala chitala | reverse complement strand
GAAAAACAAACAGTGGAAGCATCTGCCGGCACAGCCAGCACAACGGCGCCATGACAGTTTGCATCCGGGCCAAAAAAAAAATAAAAAAATAAAAAATTACTACATTTAATGTAGTAATTCTAATAATCAGTATTGCTTGACATGATATTTCAGTGCTGGCTGTCATTCTATAAATGTCATGTTGTGCCATGAAAACTCCTATTATAAGACTTTTGTTTTACAGTTTCTCAAACGAAACAGCACAATGTTGATATCACCAATGATATATTATCCCAAAATTTCATTTTCAAATTTCAAATACTTTTCTGCATTGTCATATTTCAAGTTTATTGTCATGTTTTGTAATGAGCTATTATGGTTTTTCTTATGACTATAGAATATTGTTATGATATTTCAGTATTAAGATGGAGGCATTGCAGTAAAATGGCACACAATGTGCGGAATGTAACCTGAGGCTAATTTTTACTTAGACACATGTATTTATCAGTAATATTAACATGAAACAAAGCATCTTTACTTAGCTGAGCAGTACATGTAGGCTCATTATTATTATTATTATTATTATTATTATTATTATTTTTTTTTTTTTTTTTTTTTTTTTCTTTTCCAAAATATATCCTTGTTAGATGCTAATTATCCAATTTCATAGCAAAAGTAACTTTCATGTTATAAAACAAAGTTGAAGGTGTACTTTTGTAAACACAAGGGCAACACTATGTCTTTCACAAATTATTGGCAAAGGCTACACTTCCATTTCTCACGTTTAGAGCGGAACAATTATCTGCTCTATAAAGTGTAATTGATTCGTTGATGGTACAAAAGTATATGCGCAATTTGGCTTGCATCTGACTAACCATGATCTCTGCTATTGCTGTTCTGTAGACAAAAAAAAAAAAATACACACATCATTAACTGCACTTGGTATAATTGACTTCACACATCAATAAACCATCTAAACAGCACTGAGTAGTACTGTTTTTTTTCTGTGAAAATGCATAAAAACCAAGTTGATGTTACAATCTTCCTGGTTCGAGTCCAAATAAAAGATTTATCACAATGGATCAGTGATTTGTTACATTAAATCTCAGCTTTGGACATTATATGAATGCATGGAACATAATGTCAAATCTCCTGTATACAGAAACTGGGAACTCCAAAGAGACAGGAAATATAGGTTTATCCATCTGCTGCAATTTGATTGACACCACTAACATTTGGTAATATATTTCATAGGATACTGATATAGTTTTCATTGCTTGTCAGTAACATCACTTTTCAGTCCTAACTCCCTTTCAATCTGCCTTTCAAGACCAGCCTTCGAACGAAATTGTTTTTTTTTTTCTTTTTCCCCTTGTGGACAAAACATCTGGTTAGAAAATAAATAAATATACATTAATAAATAATGAAAAACACAAAACTAATTTGAAATGCTTGTCTTGGCTTCTGTGACATTTTATTGTACAGTACTTAATAAAACTTTTTATATAGTAGTTCCTTAATCAAAATAGTATACCATGACTTCAAAGACAGTTAGGTCTTGAAATAATTTCGAAATGTTACAAAGTGTAGCACCTCTAGTAACCTTTTCTATCAATCAGCTTCATCATTACTTTTTTTTCTTTTTTTCTTTTCATTTTCTTTGACTCAATGAAACAGGTAAAGCCTCCAGATTTAATCAAACTAGCACAGCCTTGTCTTTAAAAGAGTGCCTTTTCAGTCATCACACCATCTGATATATTTCTCTACAGGTTCTGTAAGTCATAAAACAAAGCGACACACTTGATTTCTATATTTCATTTCCTTCTCCCAATACTGGAGTCTGAACCTGAATCACCTCTCATCCTTGGGTTTCTTTCTGTAATAACCTCATCCACATAAAGGCTTGTAACATGGTCGGTGGTTTGGAATTGTTACTCCTACTAAAGAAATACCGTATATGTACAGTCAACTCAAGAATTACTATTGGTTTTGGTAATGTGGAGTTGCTCTGGATCAGATTTGTTTTACCAGCATATCCCACAGATGTTCAGTCGGATAGCGATCTGGGAAATTCGAAGGCCAAAGCAGCACTTTGAACTCTTTGTCATGTTCCTCAAACATTTCCAGAACAATTTGTGCAGTGTGATAGGGTGCAAAGCCCTGCTGAAAGAGGCCACTGTGATCAGGGAATACTGTTGCCATGAAGAGGTATACCTGGTCTGCAGAAATGTTTAGGTATGTGGCATCTAACTGAAATCCATATGAATAGTTGTACACAAGGTTTTCCAGCAGAATATTGCCAGAGCATCACACTCCTTTCACCAGGTTGTGTACTTCCCATGGTGCATCTTGGTACCAAAGGACACATGTCACTTTATGGCAGTACCACTCACTCTTGTCCTTACTGAGGAGAAGTCACCGTACAGCAGTCCCATGCACTCTCACCCCTACTGAGGAGGAGTCACTGTACAGCAGTCCCATGCACTCTCACCCCAACTGAGGAGGAGTCACTGTACAGCAGTCTCATGCACTCTCACCCCTACTGAGAAGGAGTCACTGTACAGCAGTCCCATGCACTCTCACCCCTACTGAGAAGGAGTCACTGTACAGCAGTCCCATGCACTCTCACCCCTACTGAGGAGGAGTCACTGTACAGCAGTCCCATGCACTCTCACCCCTACTGAGGAGGAGTCACTGTACAGCAGTCCCACGCACTCTCACCCTTACTGAGGAGGAGTCACTGTACAGCAGTCCCACGCACTCTCACCCTTACTGAGGAGAGGGCCATGTACATGACAGTGGACAGCTAACTGGAGTGGTTCTTAATCACATTTTATATCAATTTTTTTTCATAGTATCATACAAGTGTTGCCTCAAGCAAGGTATTAAATTTACATTTTTTACTAAATGAAACACAACACAACATAGTAACCGTCTTGCTAAACTGTCCACTATTGAACATTAAGGTTTCTTATTTGCTGGAGAGTATCTACTGTTTCTAAGTATAAAAGCAATAGAATGACTTGTCATTACTAACGAAACATTTACACTAGAATCTCCAGCAACACGTCATTAATGTGATCAAAATACTGTCACACAAATATATACACAGTATTCACATTGCTATATTCTAAGTGCAACCTGGATGTGGAAGCCTGTTTGCATGATACGTTAAACTGCAAGTCCATTTTCCAGTTTTGAGCAACCAGAAGTAAGACCTGAAAATAAAACAGCCAGCATTCATTAGACCCCCTTACTGTATATAGTGCATGAAGCATCTGGAATTTTGAAAAACACCTTAAGTAATCATGCAGGAAAGGCAGTGTGAAGACATTGTAGTGTAATCCCACTGTTTATGAGCTACTTCTAACATGTGGCTATGTATCAAATTAGCTTGACAGAACATATGGAAGGTACTGAGGCCATAAAAATAAAAGACTGATGTGTATTATTTAGAATGGAAGCAGGTTTGCACTACAGATTGGAATCCCCTGAGATGCTTTAAAGGTCAAAACAGCATATAAAACAGAGATTACAATTAAGATGAGGAACTGTAACACCTCAGTGATCATATTTACTTATAGACACTTTTATATTTACTATTATATCATTTAGCAGATGCTTTTATCCAAAATGACTTACGACATTTCACACGTTACAATGAGCTAGCGCTGGGTGTTGTGCTCAAGGACACACCTGGTGGCCGGGCTGGGATTTCAACTAGGAGACTTTTGCATTCCAGTCTGATGTTCTACCCATTGAGCCACCAGGCCAGGTGGCATATTTACTTTAGTAAGCAATCAAAACTGAACATCAACATAATCATTTTGGAAAATATCAATGCAAAATAAGTAAGTACGTGTCATGATGGAGACACTACCTGATTCTTAGACCATTGTGCTTTTACTAGTAAAAATAATAGACAAAGATAATAATAAGACCCCTGGATGCAGACTTGACTTTCATTTAGAGGTCCCTTTCAGCCAGTCTGCTGCATGCTACCAAACACAAGCCTACCGCGTTGGAGTGACAAGCACCCCAGCAGTGTCTAAATCAGCCAGGAAGATCTGAGTGAACACTTTGGTGCTATAGTTATTTTATTAAACGTAAAACAGAGTTGGCCAACCTCCATTGGCAACTGTGCATTCAGAAGACAAGCAGTGACACCTTGCATCTGGCACCGCCTTTATAGCCTGGTTCACCTGCACTCCTGAGTGGGGTGTCATCCTCACTGCCAACAGCAACATAACTGTGATAAATACCTGTCTAGAGTGCAAGTGCCATGCAGGTGGTCAGCTCTGGAATCTTTTTCCTGCACACCCTACCCACACTGTTTTGGTGGGATGTGGATACTGGTTTTTATCCAGGTCCTCTGTACATACTGCCACTGACACTCAGTGCCCAGTATACCAGAAAGCTCCAAGACTCCTTAGACACTCGCCATGTTTTTGCCCTGGCAACCATAATGCATTACACAGCAAGACAGGAGAGGGACTCTGAGGGAAATATCTGAACCAAGGGAGGCTGTACAGTATGAGTTTGTGAATTCAAGAAGAAGAAGATGAAGAAGGAAAAAAACATAAATAAATGTCACCTTATCCTTGACAGCCTGAGGTCCCTGCAGGGCAGAGTCTAGCAGAGCTGGTTTGCTTGGTCTTATTGTTAAGCATAAAACACCTGGGTAAGGTGAGGATGTTGTTAGCCAGTGTGTCTCAGTGCTACAAGCAACACAAAGATAGAACGCAATGCCAAGCACAGAGGAAGGCCCTGCTCTCTGCACATTATTTTTCTGTTAGGAAAAGATGAACTCGCCTTACATTTTGCCTGAGTGCATGTGTGTACCCGGTGCCCGCTTGGGCACCATCTGAGTGGGATGCCTTCTTAGAGCTGCTGACTTGTAATGTCCCCCCTTGGATGAAGCTTTGCCCGAGGGACACCAAAGGCCTTTGAGAGTTGCTTCAACACCAGTAGCAAAGGAGGACTAAATTGTGTTATCTACATCATAATGCTTGTTACAGTCAAAGTCTCAATAAATACCAGTTTATCCTGTAATGTTAGCATACCCAGGAGGGGATGGGCAGCCAGTCAACCTTGGGCCCCCAGAGCTTTTTTTTGTTCTCCACACTGTAGAGTTTTTGGTTCCTCTCCTTCACTGTTGTCTGGCTTTATTTATTTGTATGAATTCTTACTGCTTATTCATTAATATCTGCAAATTCTTGTGTAAAGCGCTTTGAGGCACAATGTTGTAAAAGGCACTATAAAAAATAAATTGAATTGAACTGAATGTTCCCTACCTACTATGATAGCAGAGAAGCAACAGTGAGGTATTTCTGCACTGACGTCAGTACATGCCAAGCAGCGACCTCTTTGCTGTTTCATGTTCACCTCAGAGTTTTGTATTATTTATATTAAATATACGTAAGCTGATCACTGATTATTACTGTCACAGATTATGGATTTTAGCTTGATTCAGGTCAAAATTTGTTAAACATTATACTTAATATATTAGTTTAATTATTTATTTTGGGTTGCAAAACCTGGGTGAAATGAGAGAAGATATCATTAAAATTTTAATCAATTTTAATTTTAATAGTACTCTTGAACTTGAATTTCTGACTTGGATTTGTCCAGCAATCCCTGTCATGCCTCCTCGTGTTCCCTAGGTGTCGCCTTTTTGGTTCCATGTTAAAGTGATTGTAATTAGAAAATTTGTTGTTTAATGACTTTATGTACTTCACATCACTCGTTCTCCATTATTCTATTTAGGCCCTTCACTGTTTTCCTTGCCAATTGTATGTATGCATCTATGTATTCATGCCTGGTTGTTTAGACATTGAAGTCCATTGTAACGTATTTATGTACCAAGCCTTTGTTTTCTGTAATAAATCCCTTACTGCATATAGACCCATACTTGCCTTCGTTCCGTTGAGTATGGAGATCATTAAAGTATTGCAGAGTATAAATCTTAGTCCTGGAATTACTTTTTTTTTTGGTCGTCTGTTTTGATGTGGACAAACTAAAAATACTTTTAAAAAATTGTATCTGGGCATTTTTTTTTCTCCCACAATTCAAAGCCTTCAACACTAATCTGTATGTCACATAAAGGGTTTTTCAGGAGTAAATTCAATATTTGTTTCTTTGTAATATAAAAGTGTCTATAACAAAGACCTTGTTAACTTTGAAAATGTGCTGTTTAAAATTCTACAAATACCAAATAAAACCCAATGAAATGATAAAATTACACAGTCAGGCTATGATAGAGAACTCACATTTGACTTGACTATGGGTATGAGGAAATGTGACATCTCCCAGCTGGAGATGCCTTTGAATGTTCCACTCTGTTTGTCCTGCGTGCGGAGTCCATGCATGATCAAAGTGTCAAACTCACTCATCTCTTCTGTCACTGCAGCTTCAAGGTGTTGAATTGACGCTGGCCAATTGGATGCTTGGCTGTGAGCGTCCGGCATTGTGCAACCAATGGGTGGATGCGGCTGACACGTGGACCAGTGTATATGATCATGCATATTCCACTGAGTGCAGTGTTGGCTATTGCATGAGCCCATGACATCAGTGCCCAACACTGAAGGACTCTGGCACATGTCACAAAGTTGCCTAACAGCCATTTATAATATGTCCTTATTTATTTGTTGCACATATAATTAAAGACTGGAAAGCTACTTTACATCAGCCTGGACACAGGGCAAGCAGCTGAGCACCTGCCAAGCCAGTTGGTTTTCTTTTGACAGAGCACAGCCAATACACTCAGTGACTCTCTTCAACAGGAGCAGGAGGCTGCTGAGTAAGTGCTCCACGGTATACAGGCAGCACATGCTGTGCAGATCCCACTTCCGTCTGGAGAAGGAGAACAGGCAGCAGGTGGTCAGACCACACTGGGATGTGTAAACCCTGCACCTTGCACCTAACTCCTTATATTAAGGAATGGCTGCTGTTGCGCTCACAGTGTAAAGCAGGACGTTGGAGTTGTGCGTGTGAGATTAACCACTGAGATTCGAAGATACCGTGGGTGATGAGTGGGGCGTGTGTTTCAGAATTACAGTTAAAAAAATTTTCAGTTTGTTTTCACTTACTCAAAACATGAAGTTATTTTAAGTCAGCATTTTGAATGTTATATGTGCATAAAGGCATATTTACAGTACAACATAAGTCTAATGGGACTACAACATGGCTAATGCATTGTTATTTTATCACTGAGCATTTTCATGCATCTTCTCTGGTTATTAACTGTGGCTACAAGATAGGTTCATGATCTAATTTGTGCAATGATTGCCAATTAAACTGTTAATCAGCCAAGATATAATATAAATGTTGAATCTGTGTCCACGTTTAGAGCACATTTGGGAGGATGTTATAAAGTGTAAAATAATGCAGCACAAAATAATAAGGGTATGGTCTTGCTCACTTGTTGTCATCTATGAAAAATTGTTTTGAGATAATAAAAGTCTGTAGTATTGACAGCTGTGTGTCAGCCAGGGGTAGTGGTAGGAGTTTTAAAAATGGGGGACCACATAGATGCCATATATAAGATAGATGGGCCAACTATACGTCTACTATATATATATATATATAAAGAAGAATATTTAATTTTCTGAAACAACTTGTAACTGACAGAAAGGGGGCAATGAAGGGACCAACTGAATTTCAACTGGGGCAAGGGCCCCTGTGGCTCTGCCCCTAGATCCACTTATGCTGTCAACTAAAAGACCATATGATACCCTTACCATTATACATCCAATCATTCAATTTTATATAAATGTACTGTTATACTTGGCACAATTTTTGAGTCTCAGTCAATCAACTAAAATTAACTTTATGGTGTACATATATATATATATATATATATATATATATAAAACTCCATAAATTTGTGTATATAATTTTAAAGAAATAGTTTAATTGATTTTACATTTAAATCTATTCACCGTATACAAAATGTCACAAACTGATATCAGCCCATAACATTCACATTAAAGGGGCCTACGCAAAAAATTTCAAACTTAACAGCTTTTATTAAATTTAATTTCAGCTTAATCACTGACATCTGTAAATTGTCATGCAATTTCATGTGTCCAGATCAGTGTATTCTACATGGTATCAATTCATCAGAACAACAATATGAAGCGATTTGGTATGCGTCTGAAATGTCTCCCTTCACACATGGAAAGCAATTTATCAGGGAAGCAGCAAATGCTTTGTTTTCAAAAAATGCAAAGGCATATTTTCCCATGATTGAAGAATTTGTCATGTAGCTTGTGTGCTCCATCTGACAAATGTAACCCATCTTCATAAGGCTGAAATTGGTCCCAGAGGCAGCTGCATCATTTGATCTATTGAAAGATTTATATTTGCCATTACTAGCACATTTTTTTTCTAAGACTACAGCAACACACATAAGTATCGGAAAAAAAAAATTCCAAAAATCTGACCTTGACGACAATCTTTTCCAATATATGAATATAACCTAAACTGACAGCAAAAATAAATAATTTTTATCCTTTAAAAGAAATTTCTTATGTACATGAATACAGCAGTAATTATAATACTGCTGCTGAAAGAAGTAATTTTTTTAAGTTTTTTAAGATGCCCTTAGAATAAAGTTCCTTTTTGAACAGATCAATGTCTCTAAGCAGAACACATTTTAACAGCAAAGAGAAATAGTGAAGGGAATAAAAGAAAGAAATATATTCACCTTGAAAAACAAACAAGAAGCATTCCTCAAATATTTTGTCAGTAAAAGCGCATGTGAGGAACACAATAATAATTCGAATAGATAACAGTGTTTGTCGTGGATCTGAGGTCACACCCACACCTTGCAGATTCTCATGGCAGGAATATGGGAAGAGGCATGTGTCACTAGGCTGAGTTACGCCATCTGGAGGATCCATTTTCTAGACTCAGCTGCATGCCAGATGTATGGGTCTATTCCATGATCAGATAAGTTAGGGACAGATAGCCCCAAGGGGAGGGGCATAAAGAAAAACAAGAAAAAACCTCTGTGTTCTGATGAGAAATAATTGGCTTATACAAAAGGAGATATGACCAATGGCTGTACAAAATGATCCCACCAAACTCAGCTCTGGCAGCCTAATGAAAGGATGCGACTCGATGAATGCGAGGGACCGTGACGGAGAGCTGGGATGGTGTAGACCGGCGTGTGGCACATGAAGAGCTCGCTGAAAGGTGCAATCATGAGAAATATAAAAGGGCCCACTCAGCTCACAGGCAGTTCCGAGACGTTCTGTACCAACCAAAAGGTGCCATAGACAGGCATTTGTTCAGAGAGAAAGAAGAGGTACAATAGTTTGCTTGGGAATCCTTGAGGCTGCTTTACAGTGTTGTGCAATAGCAGCCCTATTTCCCCAGTTGTATGGCTGAGATGAATGAAAAACATCATATACATCTTGCATATTTCAGATGTAAGAGTCAACAAATCAACCTTATGTATGAATAAGATTATTGGGCCTGGTGAATTCCAAATTTTTTTTTTAATAATTCCTTAAGAGAATATAGAATATTTAATATTCATGTTTGTTTGTTATTATATAGTTAGTGTGCCAGAAGTGGGAGGAAGGTTCCAAATCAGATAGTTTGTCTTTTGGATCTTTCACGCTGATTTGCACCAAACTCTTTTTTGTGATAAAAATTAAAGAATGTAGAAAGGTGTGTTGCTAGATCATTCAGAGTGGGCTTATATAATCAGGACTAAATTTAGAGTATCTGAAGAGAACTGGAAACATATTACTTTAGCATGGCATTTCCCCTTGTGGTCATGACCTCTTTCCTTAGCTTCACAGGTGTGAACTCCATTAAGCATGTAAATGCTTTGAAACAGATAGTTTGTGTGGTTGATTCACATATCAAAATTAATGTAGAAACAATAATAAGGACAGACATGATCCAGAACTGCATGTTTATGCGAGAATCCAGCATCATACGCTACCTCTTATAATTTATAAATAGTCTTCAAAATTTTATCATCAAAATTGTTTAAAATGTGTGGACATTATTTACGTGCTTTAGAAGTCCCTTTTAATTTGCTGTGTTCTTCTTCCTTAAATCCCATTTCCCTGCACAACGTTCCAAGTGCTGTGAAATACCTCTAATTTAGTAAAGCACCATCTGCGTTATAATCTCTGAGAAACCTGCTTAAATGCCTGACTTTGGTCACCTACCAGGTGGCCTGATTTTTATGGTTAACTGTCAGCTTTTTTAAAGAGTGCACCAACATTTATTGCAGTACTTAGTGGTTAGATTCAGCTGATGCTGTGCTTCATACATTTCTCAAAGTGAGGGCTTTAAAATTCATGGGGAAAAACACTAGAAATAGCACCTGTAGTGATGGTACAGAGTATGACCAATATAAAGTGTACTTTTTTTGTTGTAGTGAAAGAGTCAGCTACAATTCCATTGATAAAGTGAAACTTTAAGATACAACAATGAAAACACTGTGAGGGCTGGTTTACATGGTAAGTCTAAACATAGATTGTGCAGATGGCTGGAATAAGTGAGCATTTTAATCAAAACCGACATGTAACAAACTTGACATGTAGCTGTCACTTGAGCTTTCCAGGTTTTACATAAGAAAATTTTCTAATTTCTAGCAACTGCAATGGCATTTTAATAATTCAGGAATCTGAAAATGTTTTGAGCTTTTATTTTTGTATGTTAATTAGTAAGATTTTATCATGACGTAATGTTAAATAGTGTTATTATATCTTTCAGTAGGAAAAGAAATCAATGCTTTACTTTTGCTTGCCTCCGAAATGCACGTTAGTCTGTGTGTCAAAGCTTTAAATCACTTTCCTTTCCCACATCTGCTTTTCTACAACAGGACACACACATTATTCCACTGACCTTGCAAAAATGAAAGAGCCTTGTAAGTAATAAAAAAATAAATAAATTCAATAAAACATCTTTAATGAAACTTAAATTAGCTGCAGTACTCCAAAAATTGTTATATTTATAAGTCATAACTTTTTAACCTGATACAAATCCTCTCAATCTGTGACTTATATACATGGTATTTTAAATTCACTTTGTTACTCTCCATTCTACCATTGAATTAACTTATTTTAATAATTAATTTATTAAATTGGCTTTCTGTGATGGATGATATGTGTTGGCTGCCTGTTTATAAAAAGAATCTGAAAAGTGTAATTTAAAATGCCGCTAATTCTGATAATCAGTAAAATTAATGCATTAAACTATGCTTTTAATGTAAAAGATGAATAAGGTAAGCACTGTGACATCAGCAGAGTGACCCACTGGGAAATTATTTTAAGACCATTTTAGGAAGCATACGTATAATGGTCTATTCCATAAGTCAGTTGAAATGAGTTTTGTCTGTATTGCTGATTAAGTGCAAGATGAAAATCTATTGAAGAGTTTCATGCTAATTAGCTCTGTGTTACTTGTATGTTACATTATCATTAATGGTCTACATGATCTGGCTTTGCCAACAAAAGTGTTTCCTCATTGACCTTGACACTATATTGCTGGATAAAGTTTTACAAAGTCATCGAATATTTAAAGAGAGAAGCATACTGGGATACCAAGAGATGCCAAGCAAACAGTCTGAGGGAGATGTAGCTTCTATCGTCGTTATGACGAGACCATAAAAATGGATTGTAATTATTTGATCCACAGTGTCCTTTTTTCTTTCAAAAGCATGTCACTTAATGTGAACATGTGATCTTGTTAATGCGATGTGTTGACAGGGACCTGCGGTCAGAAGGGGCTGGTGAGGCATCATGAAAAGTACAAAAAAAACCTAATAATGATAACATAAAGTATATTTGTCCACTGGTCTGTGCTATAAAATTGTTTTCTGTATGACTCTGATAATTTTGATAAATTTTATAGTCAAAATCGCTGAATTTCCGCATTTCCTCACCTCGGACTGCGCTCTCCCTCACACACTGGGTTGATGTGTGCAATTGGCCCGTGCCTGTTGCTGTCTCTCTGTATGTCGCCAATATAATGTCTGCAGACACATTTATTAAACACCCTGATTTACCAGTCTGGCTAATATCTTTAATGAATTTGTGTGACATATTTATTCTTGCTGATCAGACATAAAACCGCAGTGAAAAGGCCCAAGGTGAGGCAGACAGTACCGTGCCGCACTGATGGGGGTGGATGTGAGCCCAACAGGTGCCTCACCAGTCAGTGCCTCACCAGCCATGAACCTCACCTTACACCTGAGCCTGGTGGCTCAATGGGTAGAACATCAGGCTGGGATACAGAAGCTTTCTGGTTTGAATCCCAGCCCAGGTCCGTCCTTGAGCAAAACACTCAGCTCTAGCTCGTTGTCACGCTTAAGTGAAATGTATGTTGCTTTGGATAAAAGCTTCTGCCAAATAAATAAAATATAAATGGAACATTCTCTCCACTAAAACACAGAACAGTTTGTATACCTACAGAAATAATAGTTCACTTATTTACAACACAAGAATTTTATATACATATTTCAACACATTAAAACATATATCGGTACTGCACGTTTCACAAAGATGGCAAAGCAAGGTTGCAAGGTTTAGAATAATAGCTCCCAGATTTCTTTTTCTTAATTTTTATTTATATCACTATTTTCTCAAGAGATGGTGGAACAATGTACAAAACAGCTAGACAGTGAAAGCCCTACTAATGGGTGTCTGCTCTAGCTAATGCACACTGTGAGTGCATGTTTTAACTAATACAAATAAATAACTGTCATGCCTTTGGTATTCTGAAACATCCACGTACTTAAAATGACCTCATTTTAGCCTTTGCTGTATAGCAGTGAGAAATGCAAAAGAATGTGTATACTTTACTAGCTTGTCCTATCTGAAATATGTACTCAGTAAAAGTTTGTGAAGTCAGAAACCCAGAACTGTAAAATGTATCACTTTAAAAAATTAAGGCATAGTATAATGTTATACTAACCATGTTCTAAATACAGTAATAGAATGTATGTGTTTTTAAACAGTAAATTAATTCCATGATTTTTATATTATGTTTTATATATGATGTGTATGCACTTGTGTGCGCGCGGTGGTGTGTGTGCGTCTTGAGGGTTGGGTGTATATATTAAATTTTGAGTTGTAAGCATGGACTGTGCCATGCAAATAAATTTGAATGCCAATATGGACTTCTTTATGACGTTCCATTTATAGTGTAACCTCAAAGGTTTTCATGCATTCTATATGCCCCATAAATCAAAAATCAAAATTCCTATTTACATTACATTCACATTGCAGTGTATATTGGAATAATCCATAAAATAGGTGCAAAGATTCAGTTCATAACTGTAAGGTCTCATTGATAAAAAAAAAAAAAAAAAAAGAAACCAAAAATTAATCCCAGGAACATGGCTGACATCACAGAATAAATGACTAGACAACAAAAGCAAATCAAATCAAAATTGTGTTATGTTTATATATGATGATATATACACTGTGTGTGTATGTGTGTGTGTTTGTATTATGAAGTGACCATACATGACTAATGATGAGTCAGCCGCAGGACTGGTGACTTCATGCGTTGTATGCAATTGTTGCTTTGTCCCACCCTCCTCTTGTTCTGCTCTGTCCTGTTCATTCGGACTCATGTGGCGTTCTATGTTAGCACTGAGTCTGCTTATGCCAGGAAACAGTCCCAGCTGTCACTCACATTTCATACATATCAGCAAGAGTGAGAGTTACAAGTTTACCAGCTCTCTTTTCTTCTCCACACAATAAAGTCATAATAGCACAAGATTAGTGAGCACAAAGAGAGAGCTAATCTAGCAACGTGCACAGAAGCACAAACCTCAGACACTCAGAATTCTGCAGATTCTGCTGGGGGTTGTAAGAAGGCGGGCTTAAATTTTGACGTTTGGCTCTGAGTGGTCGAGCCTGAATGGGAGTGAGTCACAGCAAGGATGATGGACAACGCAATCAAACAGTGATGAGCTGAATCTTTCCCAAGATGTTAATTTAGCAAAAAGAAGGCAGGCAGCAGAGCACATGTAGTTCTGGACAAAATGCATTATCCTTGTCACTGCAAAAAGGTCACACTGTATTCTTTCCATGGGCCATACCCTACAACACCAACTACACGTAACAACAACAACAATAATAACAAATTCATGAATGAATGATTGAATAATAAATAATACAGAAATATTTTATATGTGCTGGCACTTTCAGGACTTACACAGGTTGTAATTTTATAGGGAAAAACTCAGCATGTGGCTTTTTGTACTATTTTATATGAGCCATGAAGTCTTTGCATCAGCAAATTGGCTTTCTTACAAGATGGATCCAAGGTAATCCTTAATACTAATGCAATCTTCAACCCCCCCTCCACCCCCATAAGATGAATTATATACTTATTTATTCAAATTGCTTTAATGCTAATAAATGTTTATTCGAATACTGTTTGTTTGGAAAGTATAATTTTGCCAGAGAAAAACACGCACAATAATATTAACTGTAAGTATATTTAACAGAACAGTAGGGTTTTTTCTTCAGAAAGTCCATTTCATATTGGTACTGATGATATAGAACTCAGATTTCAACCCCAGCTTATGTAAATGCAATCCAATAGAACACTGGTTGGATGACAATTTTGCCATGAATGAGACAAAAAAATTATTTTGCCACTTGCAGAATATAGTCATTTTTTATACTGCTCTTAAATTTTTGAGCAATACCCAACTTATTGGAAGGATATATGTACACCTCTGTGAAGTTATTATGAGAGGCGCTATTCTGTGTCTTTTGTGATCACATTTCAATATGTTTCATTGTAAGAAAGGGAACAAGATGGATTACATGCAATGGATTCCTTTATAGCTTGTTTTGGCAAAGGTGACAGTGGAAATAAAAAAAGAAAACATGCAGTTGATAGTTTGTTCTATAAATGGGTTTTGTACATGTCTGTAAAATTGTCAAAGGAACATGGAAGATCACACCAACGACCTCTGTCAGTACCCCAAACAGGATTCAGTTTGGAGACTGTCCTGCAGCAGAGCGTCTGGTAATGAAGTGTGAACTTCACGGAGCATGGAATGAAATGCTTGCCTGTTTGCCTCATACTTCCTTTTCTGTGTTTTAGTGCCTCTCCTGAAAGGCGCTCAATAATTCACATGGGCGAGACCAGGAATTCTTCTGCATTCCTCGCACAGTGCTGTTTGGGTTTTTATTTTCCCCCCTTTTTTTAGAAATTTGCATCTGTGTGACAGCGCTTGACAAAGTGATGCCACAAGGGTGTCCGACCAAGTGATAATGGCAATTCCCAAGTTTACCGTGATGTCAAAACAGTCTGCCGCTGCATATATTTCTTTACATGTGGTTATTAAAATTGCTGTAAAGACTATTCTGGAGAAGACACTGTCAAGAAAATTATTTGAATATGACAGAGTTCTGCAGTTGGAAATAATTTAAAAGGTGCTAATTAGTCACTTCAAATCGCAGAGCAACATCAGGAGCTGTAGTAGCCCATTAAAGTGTTTAATGACTCATTTTGAATGAATAAATGTGCAATCTGTATAAAATTATAACTTATGACTGATTAGCAATGGTGTCTTTACTCAGAAAAAGACAGCTATTGTGTATAACTCTCTTAATATAAACAATGTCTTTCCTAAAACTATGCATTATTTTAGTAATATAAACAGACCTGTCCACTCATGGATTTTATCAAAATAATAAATCACTTATTTAATAATAAAGTTTTTTTTTTTTTTTTTTTTTGCCTTGCTTCATTGCTTTATTGTAAAATGTAGTAGACTTTTTCACAGTCACACACCATGTACTGAATGTGGATAATGTTATGGAGGTTGTATGTGGTCAAACACAATGTGGCATGAGGTTGAATGCAGTTGTATACACACTATGGTGTGAGGTTGGATGTAATCATAAACACTATGGTATGAAATTTTATGCTCTCATAAACACCATGGTGTCAAGGTTGGATGTGGTCACAGACTGTGGTGAAAGGCTGTATGTCATTGTAGACACAGTGGTGCAAGGTTAGATGTGGATGTAGACACTGTGGTGTGAGGTTAGATGTGGTCATAGACATTGATTTGAGCATGTTTGTGGTCATAGACACTGTGTGTGAGATTGGATGGAGTCATGGACACTGTTTTGAGTGTGTATGTGGTCATGGACACTGATTTGAGCGTGTATGTGGTAATGGACACTGGTTTGAGCATGGATGTGGTCGTGGACACTGATTTGAGCGTGTATGTGGTAATGGACACTGGTTTGAGCGTGTATGTGGTAATGGACACTGGTTTGAGCGTGTATGTGGTAATGGACACTGATTTGAGCGTGTATGTGGTAATGGACACTGGTTTGAGCGTGTATGTGGTCGTGGACACTGGTTTGAGCGTGTATGTGGTCGTGGACACTGATTTGAGCGTGGATGTGGTCGTGGACACTGATTTGAGCGTGCATGTGG
>JABJVR010048801.1:0-23490 GCA_025773905.1 Chitala chitala | reverse complement strand
GTGTGTGTGTGTGTGTGTGTGTGTGTGTGTGTGTGTGTGTGTGTGTGTGTGTGTGTGTGTGTGTGTGTGTGCCCAGTTCATTATCAGTGAGGTCAATAAGATTATTGTGCTTGTGGATAGCTCGTACGTATACCATACTAAAAATCCATGAAAAGGTTTTTTATATACTCAGAGGACAAAGAAAAACTACATGCTAATTTGTGGAGAATAATATAGATTGAGAGTGGAATATTGTCAGGATATTGCCAAATTACAGTGAGATAAAACAACATACGTAAATGTGAATTTAGATATAGAATGGCATTTAGTAAGATGTTGGCACATTTAAATTTATTCATTTAGCAGACGCCTTTGTCGAAAGTGACATACAAATGAGAAAGTGTACAGGTGCATATTAAAAATGAGGTCAGACAATATCTGACAATATAAATTCAAATCACTAATCTGTAAGATTGTACTGTTTTTAAACTGTGGCCAACAGGTAAGAATCTAACATAAGGTTTGGTTTTAGGTCTTTTGTGGAATATCGTTAAATACAATAGTACTGATGATGGTCTATTATCTTTGTTGTCAAGTAAGATGTCAGAAGCCATATTTGACATTACACAAAAAGGTGTCTCAAAGCAAAATGCTGGCGCTCATTGCTTTACCTCTCAGATGTTTTTTTTTTAAGTACCCAAGAATGAACAGTAATGTGGGAAATCCTCTACACGTCTTTTTCTTCTATAAAACGGGTCCAAAGCACAGTATTCTTCACTGGCTTTGTGTCGGCAGAAACATCTTCATTTGGCTGAGAAGGGTTAAGTTTTTTTCTCTCGTCCAAGCCCAGCTGTTCCCCCCAGAGGGAAGCTGTTTGCGTGCACAGGCCACGCCTCCATACTCCTCTTCCAGCCCATAAATAAAAGTAATCTCCGTGCCTTCGGCCCTGACCGGGACCCCGACCGGGAGCGCTGGAGTTTCAGCAAACTGCGAGGAGTCATGGGAACGAAAGGGAAATGGCACATCAATATTCATGAGGCAGCCTGTAATGACAACCTGTCTGACCTAATCCTTCAGACACTTTAATCCAATAGGCCCCCTAATACTCTTCAAATGAGGCACTTGGGTGTCTATTCTATCTGAGGTGCATTTCCGAAAGAATAATTATTAGTGCAAGCCGTTCTTTTTTTTCGCTCTGTGTATTACTCTACCACAACTTAATGCAGTCGAGTGCGCTGTTTTTTTGGAACAGCCATTGACCGTTAATCCATGTCCAGTAGGTCGTTTAATGGGCGTCACAAGAGACAGTGAAATGCACATCTTTTCCAGGAGCATCTACACTGGGTGAATATGAAATAGTCTTTCTGTTTGTACTCTATTCCAAACATGAAGTTCATGATCATACTATTCAGAGCCATCTTCTATGTTTCTGGTAATGACAACAAAAGCGTTCTTGGATGAGGATGGAAAAGCAAAAATGGACAACATAAAGCGGTTTTAAATGCTGTGCACCACAGAGAGATATGGTGAGAAGGGAACACAGGGAGGGCGACCCAAACAGCAGCTAATCACGGAGAAGAGCAGAGGTCGGTGACCCACTGACCCACACACAATGACTCGCTCGCTGTCGGAAATGTCATCCAGAATGAGCAGATGTGTGAGGAGTTCCGAAAGCAAACTGGAAAGGACGGCATCATCGTTACTCACAAACACTGTCTTGCCACAGTAATGCAGCACACTTGACCTTCTCACAACTCTTCAAACGCTCTGTCCCGTATTTTCCTGGGTCTTGATACACGGCAAATTTGCTTTAGGATTTGAGATGAACTGGAGATTTCACAAGTCGAAAGTACTTGAAAACTAACAAACATCAATTGAAAACGTAAACATTAAGTAAACTGTGCTTTCAGAAAAACAAAAGTATTTGCTAACAAGATATATGCAACTGTAAGACATATTAAAAATTGTTATAAAAAGAGTCTTACCTTGTGCGGCTGTTTTAGTTTTTCAGTCCTTTTATTCACAAAGCCAGTTAGCTAGCACTCTGTAACACTGTTGACACCTGTGTGGTTGCCTTGACATGCTGTGCTCTATGAAAGACCAGCTGCAGACACGACTCCTGATTCATATGGTGTTTTCCCCTTCCCAAGCAGCCAATCGGCTGCAGGCTGGAATCTTGATTCTTATGGTGTTTCCCCATCCCAAACAGCCAATCAGCTGCTGCTAGGACTCTTGATTTATATGCTGTTTGCCTCTTCCCAAACAGCCAATCAGCTTCAGGCAGAATTCCTAAATCATATTGCACTTTTTCATCCCAAACAGCCAACCATGTAAATGACAAAAGTATCCATACATGGGAATTTTGTTAAATAAATTGTGCTTGTTTTGTTTGTGCACGCTTGAAATGAGTTGGTTTTGTTATTGGTGTAAACATCATTGATTTTACAAGTCAATCCAAGGAGTTTAAAGTTGTGAGGTTACAAGTGTTTGTATATTTACAAGTACTGATTATGCAATGGCTTTTGTCATAACCTCATTAACCCTTTCATGCGTAGTTGTCACTACAGTGGTAAGCTGTTTAAAAGCTGTTTTCTTGTATGCAGTCCACCTGGGTGGACATGTGAAGAACTCTTTGAAAAATGCATGTTCAAAAAAAATTAAGTTCAGTTTTTCCTTTTGAAGCCCAAAGAGTAATAAAAACACAGGAAAATAATCCTGACTGGTTTTCATAATTCATGCATGAAAGAGTTAAGATTTTGTTACCAAATTATGGTAGCACTCATCAAGTAAACAACATATGAAATATGTACTGATAGTAGATCTAAATATTTGAATCATCATTTGTTCATTTTACAAATAGAAATCTACAGTATGTACACACTGAGGTTGTAAACATCTGAACAAAATGTGCGCAAACGATGTACAAACGATAACTCAGTTGTTACATTTCCTGACAGCGTAGCATGGGTGACTAATATGATGGCCTTACAACTTTCCGCACAAAAAAGGAAGACATCTGCCAGGATGTATGTGAGCATGTGAGACAGCCTTTCAGCTGTGACATATCCTCTGGGGACTGTTAAACATTCAGACATCTTTAAAACATACCAACGCAGTCGAATGCCTTCATTGGTAGGAACACAAACGTCTGAATGGCTTTAAGCTCAAGTTTCCACTATTAAAGCAAACAGTTTGCCGCAGATTAATATCAAAACGATGCTACCAGAGCAAAACGATCACAGAAATTGTTGAGCACAGGTACACATGGCCCTTCGACACAACAACGACGGACAGTCTTCCTGCAGAGGCAGAGGGGTGATTTCACGAAGGATGCACAATTCTCCACTGCTGTTCCTGAGGCTCACACAGGTTCAGGATAGAAGGCTCATCATTCACTGTTGAGGTCCTGTACATTCACATGTTAATTTCATTTCCTGTTTTTGTTTATCTTCATTTCAAGACAGCCTTAAAATTTCTAAAACCTAATAAGCTGACACCTGCAGTTTTCTTCTGGCAACTTGCTTTTAGTTAATATTATTTAAATAGATATTATTACATTGATTAAGGCCCAGTCACTGCTGGGATCAAATGTCTGAACTCATGTGATCAACCACATTCATATCTGTATTTCAGTTCCATGGCTGGTTTTGCATACATGTCTTGAATCATCATGTAACAGTTTAGTGATCACTGCATTTTATTTGAACTGCACTGCCTTGAAAGAGGAAAGTATTAACCTAACAAGGTTATCAAGATTCAAACACAGCCAAGGCTCAGTGTTCTAGCTGGGCAGGAATGGAAGATCTGCCATTACTTGCTGTTTTAACAGCTGTGAGTGGTCATCACCCCCGGACCTCACACATGGCCTTTCCATGTGTGTTTAACTTTTTATATATATTCCACGATTCTGAAAAAGAAAAATGCAGATCAAATTAAGCAAATCAGACACAGAACTAATTAATTGAAAACTTAATTGCTGACCAAGCAACAAATAATGATGTATCAAGCATTCTTCAATGACTGGGTAAATACATTTATATAAAATATAAAAATATGATGGATTCATCTATTAGAAAACCGTTAATATTTTATTCTCCTTCATAGTGTTAGTTACTAACAGCTATCAAAAACACCATCAGGCTTAGTAATGGTGTAATGTTCCAAACACTGATCTCGTTGTTTTTTGCCAGGATGCCATTTTTGTGAAGTTAACATATTTACCTGCCTTTGAGACTTCCAGATGAAAAATGGGTGTAATTATTTTAATATGGTGCAATTTTCTAGTACTTTTTTGATTGGTTCTGCCAACTACTAATGCATTACTTAAAGTTCTCAAAAGGGAGCTTTTCCATCTTAAACCTTTAAGGGAAAAGACTACATTTGATTTTAACTTTGTGTGTTTGTGTATCCAGAGTTAAAAATAATGAAATGGGTGCCGCTATCTTACAAAGCAATCGATCTATGGTTTACAGGGAATGCTGATTTCCTGCCAGATATGTATATATTTATGCTAAAATAGAGTGGGTGATGAACAAAAGAAAATAAACTTTCTGTGTGTGGTGGTAGCAGGATGTTTGTGTTGCTCGGTGTGCCCATAAAACCCTCGTAGCCAATGACCTTGACAGTCTGTGACCTTGACACTATTGTCATTGACATGCTTTTTAGGAGATGAGCCCCGTTTCCACCAAGATGTGTGGGGGTGATCATTGTTGAATTGTGAGGGAAAATGCTGTCTAACCTACACATCAGTTGTGCATTGGGCACCAGGATGCAGTTACTCTGTCTGCCTCTCTCTTTTTTTTCCCTCCATGGATGAGAAGACCAATAAGCACTTCTGCCCTTGTATTCACCCACCCACCCCCCCCCCCACACACACACACGCACGCACTCTGGGCCTGCAGGAGATCCAGTCAGCCCCGCCTGACTCCCCATTAAAATTCCCCCCACGTAGCAACTGGCTCTCGCTGGCTGACAGCCAGAGCCCGGCGTGTCGTGGCGGTCGCCCAGCCCGCTTCCGTCTGTGGGCCGCACATGTGGGTGATGCCTGTCCATCGTGAGCCAGCAGCAAAGGCCAACCCCCCCCCCTCCCCACTGTTAACTACGTGCCTGTCGGTAAGGAAGAGTGTGGTACTGGAAGACGAAATACTGAAAACAAAAACGTTGCATGCGCTCAGTTTTCGGTGAAGATGAGACCTAACAAAGGCGTTGTGTTATCACTCACACTGCCGTTTGTCACGTGAACATCACGTGACAGCACACGCCCGGACGCCACTCTGTCTGATTACCAAGCACAAGAAGAGTAAGAAAGTGTCTCTCTGTTTGTCCTGCTGAGCTGTGAATCTTATGAAAAGATACCCCAACATTATGCTTTTGACTGTATTAAAATTTGGTGGACAGAGGGCCTGTTCACTGGTCTAAATCTGAAGAAGCCACATTAAGTAACGTTACCATTTCTCACTTTGGTTTACAACTGAACTATGATGAGGTGCTTATGCAGAACTCACAATTCTCTGTTTCTACTTTGTGCTACGTCTGCAGTGAAACAACCTAATAAAAACGGTCTTTCATTATAATTAATATCTTTTATATTACATTAGGATCTGCTCTACTACTGTATGTAAATTTTAAATTTCCAATAATTAATAGAGATAGGAGCGAAATGGTTTTTGACTGGTTTTTTACTACTATATACTATATGCACAGTGCACACAGAAGTGTAACTTTGCACTGTCTGGGAACAAGTGTTTTCCTGCAGCAAATATTAGATACCAAATTTATAAAATCAGATTTACTGTGCTCAAAATGCCATTTACCAACACCATATACCAAAACCATATACCAACATCATATAACAACACCATATAACAGGGGTCGGCAGCCCGTGGCTCTGGAGCCGCATGCGACTCTTCCACTCCACTGCAGTAGCATATCTGTAATGGGAGAGGGACCAAAAATTGATCCTTTGAGCTCTTTGGGTAGTGAAGGTTGCAGACCCCTGCTATATAACACCATTTTCCAAGCTCTAAACAGTGCCAACACCAGTACTGACTTCCACCTTAATTTACCAAGTATCATATTACACCCTGAAATACCAGCACCATTCACCTGGCTTACAATATTGGATTCTAAACCCAAAAGTTTTAGTCCCATTTACTAGATATCAATCCGTAAGTGTTATACATAAGTGTTTAGAATTCTGACACCTAAATATCATATAACACCATATACTATTACCATTTACTACAAAAAATAAGTATTCTGATTATTTGAAGTATAGTGTTTCTAGTAAAATGAGAATAGTCTAAACAAAACATAAAGTGATGATGGTTTAAGACACTTGTGTCTGTTTATATATAAAAATGGATATGAGCAATTAGGAAAACAGAGTGGCTCTTTACAGTTAATCAGGTTTTAATTAGATGTTGTCACACGATTTATAAATTAGGTAAAAACAATGCAGTGCTCTGTGTAATCCATTGTGAACTTGTCTCGCTCTTGACTGTTGCCTGCAGTCCTATATGACAGGTATTGTGCATTAATTAGCACAGTCTCCCTCTATCTAAATTCTAAACTGAGCAAAATACAGCTGAATGGGAGGTGATGCATTCAGAAATGCATAAGTCAACGTGTGTTTGGAATTAAACACTGCGAAAGTTAACAGGTTTCCCCAAACAGAATACAGCTCTCTGTGCTGTGCTGGTTTTGGACGTCTTGTTATTGACAAAAAACAGGACGGGAAGAAAGAGTTATTAGCAGATAATCCACACGTTCCATCTTCGGCTGCACGAGTCCCTCATTAAAATCAACAAACAGCTCAGATGAATCCGTCTGCACAGAGATAATTCACCTGCTGCCCGGCCACTGAGCAGACAGGATTTTCCTCAGAGGACGTGCGTCACATGCCTCGAAGCCATGGCAACAAAAAAAAAAAAAAAACACATGCAGAGGTTTTCAGATAGGAGTTATGGGGAGGGGGCGGGGTCTATTTGACAGTTCACTCATTGTACCTTGATATGTTTTTTATAAATGAAAGGTAGCAATACCCATATAAACTGTCTAGGTGGAATTCAAAGAAATATTTCCTTTCAAAACACAACATACAATTTATTCTTACAGATTTTGCAGAGAAAAAAAATGCTTGGTAGCAGTTGCTTATCATGTAATAAAACCTTCTGCCAAAAATGCCACTAATGAAAAGCAGGCTGTGCTCAGAAGACATGAAAAATGTTCAGTGCCTGTGCTCAGTTTCTGAGAGAGGCCTGCTCTTGCCGGTTGGAGGGGGGTGGCAGAGCAAGCAGCCAAACGCCTGAGGATAGCGCCTGAGTTGGTCTCAAGCCGCGGTCAGTCCGACGGCTTGGATGATGCTACAAATCAAAGTGGGCTTTTAAACGCTGTCGGCCAGACCCATTGTGTTCGTGAGCGCAGGGATGATTTGCATTGTGTAGGGAGGCTTTCTTCAGCCTCCCACTAAAAGGCCATTGTCAACAAAGAGCCCCACGTGTCAACACGTAAAATATTAGTCAGGACAGGAAGAGAGGTGGTTGCAGTTTTCTTTTGGCAACTTGTTTTTAATTAATATCATTTAAATAGATATTATTACATTGATTAAGGCCCAGTCACTGCTGGGATCAAGTGTCTGAATTCATGTGATCAACCACATCTGTAAATGACCACATCTGATTTTTGGATTAAAATGGCAGAACATAGTTTGCAGCACAGTGGAGCCCCAAGAGGACAATTATTGAAAGTTAAATTTGGGCAACTGCAAAAACAGGTAAGCGGCAAGAGAAATTTTAACTTCACAACAATGCTTTCAGTAGTGGACCCCACAACATTATAAGGCTGTGAAAAGCATCTAAAGTGCATGTGTGATTGCATGTATGATTACATTACACAGTATACATACGGTATATTATGATTGTTCTACAACCTCAGTTAAAACAGTTAATGTAATTATGGGATTAATCAAAAATCCTATGCTAAGGGTGGGATGATGTCTGCTTCAATTCTTTTGGAGCGGTTTGACAAACCAGTTTACAAGCTGTTCAGTTACACTGAATACATTTTTTTTATACAAACCCAGTTAATTTGTTCTGGATGATCACTGATGCATTGCTCTTTCTTTCTGGTGGATTCTCTCACAGTTCTGTATCACGCAGCAAATACCGAAGGCCAGGACCCCCCTGACACCCCAGAGCTACGTTCACAAGCTCTTTTCACACATTGTACTCCACCAGGGCCACACATGCTAACAGGCCTTTTTGTGAAATGGCGAGAGGGGCTGACACAGTTGACACCCAGCCCTTTAAAACATGCACGTTCGGGGGTGTAAATGGCTTTGGGGACACGGGCGCATAGCGAGCTGGCAGTCACGTGACCTTCTCGGCGACCCGAGGAGGCGCATGGCCGTTTGTGTCGGGCGCGCTCTTCCTTCCTGCATGCGGCTTGTCTCGTGGGCAGCAGATGCTCTCTCAGCCGGGACTGCCAGCACCACCCACAATTCACAGCAGTCGGGCAGGAAGCGACGCGTTGGATGTCTCTGTGGGGGCAGAGCTTAGTGTTACTGCTCTGGGAGGTGGGGGGGGGGGCTGTGAGGGGTCACTGCAGGCCAGCATAACTTGCAAGCAGCTCCCAGTCATCTCAATGCCATCGAACATCCCATTTCCTTTTAGTGGTTAAAACACACCCAGTTTTTATCAGTACTGTCATATTGTGCAGGGCTGCATTTTAGAGTGTGTGTTTACATGCACATACAGGTTTGCCCTTCACGTCACATTTGACACACACATGATATTCACATGACACATGCTTTTTAACTTTCAACTCACTGTCTGGTTCAGTAAGCCATGTAGGAGTATCAGGTCTGGCTGGCCCTGCAGGAACTTGCCCTGAAAGCTGAGAGCATTGCAGACCCTTGGCTCTGTGAGAAGAACGTTTGGCCAAGCTGCTGTCCCACTGAGCACCGTTCCTTATGCCAGGGCTGATGGAAACACCTGCAAAGCGAGAGCAGTTCTGTGGACAGCTCGCTATCCTGTGCCCTCCTGTCTCGTCAGGAAAACAGCATTCCATCGCTCATCCCGCTTCTCAGGCTGACACCTGGGCATTGTCAGGGTGACAACGCCACACCTAAAATAAACACAAGCTCGTCAGCCTTCAGAGCTGTTGATTGACTTGCAATGGAGTTAGGGCACATCTCAAAACGTCCAGTAACTCCGTACACAGAGAGACACTACAGGACACCAGTAATGTATTTTAGGGCTAATCAAAAATTCCCATCTTAATTCTTTCTTTTAAGACAATCTTGCCTCCAGGCAAGTCTGAGAGATCAGGAAGTGGATGACAGTTAGAAAAAGGGGCAAATGAGAACCAGGAACAAGAGGCTAAAGCTAGAAAAAATTACAGAGATTATAAATTTAAACCTGACATGAGCATTCAGCTCTACACTTTAGACATTCTGCAGACCAGAGACAGTTCAGAAAAAAATGTTCCAGTATAATGTTCTGCTGGTGGTTTCACTTCAAACCAAATGCAATGTTATAACAATAAGCAACTATGAAACATTTTATAGTACTCAAAGCAGCGACAACCCTTTGTGGTCAGTTGTAGCAAGAAATAGCATTAATTAACAGACAATTAGATTTTATTTTTCTGCCTTTACAAAACTTTAATTATCATGAGTATGCAGATTGACCACGGTTACAATAAAACTTTTAAGGTCACAAAACAGATGTTTTAAAGGTTTCTGGAAGATTCTCTCCTTTTCTGCTGCATCTGTTGGACAGTGTTCAATTGCATCAATGAATGGCTACATTAAAGAGGACTGGTGAGGGAATTTTAAATGCTGGCCTGTGATTTGTTTTAAGACAGAAAAGCTAGTCCATCTCCTTTTTAAGGGAACACCCCAATCCCACCCACCCCTGACAGAATGCAAATTGGCTCATCCATAGCACCCCCCACATACTCCTCAGAGGTTAATTAATACCACTGAAAAATTAATGATGCCAATCTGCATTCAGTGGAAAACTCAATGTCCACACACACACACACACACACACACACACACAGACACTATCAAACAGAAGGAAATTGTATTACAATTTGTACAGAGCCCTCTGTGAGTAATTATGGCTTTGCAAACCCATTTTTGTGTACACATAAGCACATGCATTTGCACGTGCATGCGCACACACACACACACACAGCAGACATTGTAAGAGCCATTCAGCCATATATGTTCAGACAGGTTTTAAATCTTGCAATGTGTATGCACAAATATGAAAACATTAATCAGTTGCTCAATAAGTGCTCTTATGTAATTACACTAACAATATTTCATTATTTGCAAATATTTATACTCATTATAACTGTCCCTTTGTTAATTGTGGCAATATAGCTGGGTTTACAGTATGCTAATTGTGGTAAGATTTCGGTGATAAAATACATATGCGTTCACGGTCTTGTGCGTGTGGTATCACCCCTGTCCTCTCACCGTCCCAGCAGTTGCTTTAACGTACTAAAGGTTTTACACCTGTTTTCTCTGTCCTGATTGTTGTACCACACCTTTATTTTTACTTTCCTTAAAATGGTAAAACTGCTGTCTTTTTACCTCGCCATCCTGTTTATGATGGCACACCTGCCTTCACTGTCCAGATCAAGATAACAAATCTACAGGTACATAACCACTGTTCCATCAGGTCCACCATGGATCCACATGGTATTGAGACATCTTGGTTACAGGTACATAACCACTGTTCCATCGGGTCCACCATGGACCCACATGGTGTTGAGACATCTTGGTTACAGGTACATAACCACTTCTCCATTGCATCCACCATGGACGCACATGTTTTGAGCCATCTTGTCTAAAGGTACTGAAGCATTATTCCATCAGACCAACCATAACCTTCTGATGCTTTGCTGAGGTCTTCACAGTCTGTGGGGCCTGTGCTATGTCACTCACAGACTATAACATGCCTCCATCCACTCAGAGGCACCTCCCCCCCACATTTCCCCGTTCAGTGAGTTGTATTCACAAAGGGAAAATGTTAGATGTGAAAACAGGACATGCGGTCAATGGACTGTATTGATGATGTGAATGTTACCGTAACACTTCGTTACGGGGTCAGCAGACTGGTGTCAAGGGACAGGCGTCATGTAGGAGTGATCAACCAAGTCAATTAATGGAGTCAGTTAAAGACAATTAAAGCTTAAGTTGCAGCTGAAACACTCATGATGACATGTCACTGTGTGTAAGAACATCATGGAGCATGCCCAGCAGCTGGTGTGTGGCCTGCATCATGACAGGGTCACACAGATTGCAGGATGTTGGTGGGACGCTGGCCCCTGCAATGACTCAGCATTCACCTGATACACACAGGTAGGTTGTGCACAGTGTCATGCTCACCTGAGACAGACAGGTGAGTTGTGCGCAGCCACACACTCACACACCTGAGAAAGGCCTTCATGCTTCATACCAATAAGAGCTTGTTCTTGTCTTTGCTGTTCTTTTCCTCGTGTTTAAAACATAATTTTTAAGCATCTGAAAATTATCTTGTTGAGGGCTCTGAATTTATAACATGGTAAAACTGGGTCTTTGAACACAACCTTCAAAACTTTATCTATACGAAATATCTATCAGATAAAAATCTCAACACATGGTTGAAAATGATACTTTCCTAAAGTCATTTATCATTTTAACACTAACTTTAAACACAAATTTAAAAATCCATCCATCCTTAACTGCTGTATCCAATTTATGGTCGCGGCAAATTAAAAAATATAAAATTTTATTAATTACCTCACAGGGTTTATCTGAGGTGAAGCAGAGAAATGACAAGGACATTAATTTTTGATGAGATGCAAACTGTAATCTGGTCAACTCTGCTATATCGCTTTTCTTGAGAAGGAACAGAAATGATTTCTTTGATTCTAACTGAAGAACAGGGCTGTGCTTCAGACTGAGTTCGGCATTGACCCAAAGCCCTTCTGGGTTCCCTGGAGGAAGCTCAGACAAGTGACACTTGGCTAATTGGAGGCAGGTGTGTCTGAAAGGAGAAAACCTCATGAGAGCATCTGAAGATACCACAGGGCATCAAACCTGTGCGCTGGAAGCACGTTAACTTCACAACCGAGAAGCGACCTCAGCAGTGAGAGAAGACAAGCTGAAATGGCATCCGATCATTTCCTCACACGACAGGAGGGACACACATTCATGACACAAAGCCCATCCCAGTCCTTCAGCAGTGTGAAGTCATTTCTCCCTTTCACAGAATGTCAGACTCCTTTATGACCTTAATAAAACAGTTTGTCTGCTGCTCATTACACTTTAAATACAAAGCAACAACCAAAATCAGACAGAAGTGGTGTTTGTTGAAGTTCAGCTGTACATTATTTAAATTATGTAGTTTTCCCCACGATACTTAAACTATTTGAAAATTTGATGAAAAAAGCAGAGAAATACAATGTACCTACTCCAACACCCCAATTAATTTTTTATTTGGGGGAAAATGCTTCTATCTGAATTTCCTTGAAATGGGAAAAGTTGTTTAGTGGTGAGACAAACCTGTAATTTGTGTTACGATTTTAAAGTGGGAAGTCAAGTGCACTGGAGCTTTTTATTTAATTCCAATTTAAACTTAATCAGAAATGTGACAAACTGGCAGGCTGGAGAATTCTGGGTGGAATTATTTATATGCGAATCGTGTCCTTTTTCATGAACAAGTGATTAAACTCAAATGAGAGATGAAAGACAGAAGTCATGGTGGGGTACACATGCAGCGTACATGAATGGAGGAGTCTGCATTTTGGGAAGCTAAATAACAACAAAAGGTGGTCTGAACCCCTAACACATTACACAGGATGTGATGGTCGCATAAATGAAGCAGTCTGGGATCAGGACAGTTAAATTCATGAATGAAATTCTATTATTCATGAGCATGTAACACGCTATGCACGCGCACATATACGGTGTGGACTTTCAAGGTCACAGTGCCACCTGCTGGCAGACCATCTTCCTGCAGACTGTACAGTGGCACAGAGATTAAAATTGGTTGAGTTACCTGAACTCATCATACATGTGCTCAGTAATGGAAGTAAATTGGAAAAAAAAAAAAAAAAGCTGTCACCTTCAAAATAAAAGCAGCGAGATTGCGTAGAGTGCACTGTTTTTGGTAAATTGCTAATTTCCCAATGACTTAGCACAGGCCAGTCAGGGACAGGCAAAAGGCCATACGATGCCCAGGTCTGCTCTACTTCATTCCCCTTTTGCTATTCTTATAAATATATACACTTTCATTTAGAACAAATGTCAACGGGCCCTTTCTTCAATGAAACGAATGCAACATTAAATTAATTTCTCTGGCAAAATTACCATTTTTTTTGCCTGGTGCCATGCATACTGATAACATGGCATGGAATCTAAGTTTTTGATGTCAGAATGCATTATTATGTAGGCTGTAACACTGCAATACACACTGTTGTGTTCATGAAAAAAAAAAAAATTTGTGTTCAGTGATGCATATTTCTCACTGGGGGATGGAATGGGGGTGCTAGAGATTTTTTTTTTTTTTTTTTTTTAGATCTCTTTCTAAGACAGGGGGCCAAGGGGCACACCTGTGAGAAAAAAACACTCAGGTGTTTTCAACTGTTTTATCAAGCGGAGTGGTGTGCTTTAGGTGGAGTCCGTTGAGAGGCTGTAAAAGTTAACTTTGCTGTAACGCTGTTTAGGAGTGGAATGTGGCTCAGAGGCCCCAAGGCTGCGACGGCTTCATTAATCATCCACTGCAGGAGCGGGGGGGAGGGGGTGGGGGTGGGGTGCGCACAGAGATCAGTCACAGAGACTGACGGCCCGAGAGAACGTCTCAACATCAGGCTCTGCTTTCATGCCTGTAGGGCCTATCACTATAAACCTGTCCCAGGAATTTCTGACTTTGATGGTTTCACATTTTTTAAAGTATCCCTGTTTACATAAATCGTTGGCCCTCTTTTACTGGGATCACATTTGATATCAGCGAGTGTCACTGTTGTCAACTGCTTGTTGTTCCCAGTGGATTCTGGGTATTGGTTTTGTACAAAGCAGGTTATGGGAAGTGGCCTTGCAACAAAGTGTTGTCTTTATCGAGGCTGAGGTGTGATGCAGTTCCAACTGCCTTTGATCACCCCCATATAAGCCAGGGCTCCAATGAGATACAGCCATTTTGTCCAAGACATCCAAGACTCACTCCAAGTCCTGACAAACTGGTGTACATCCTCTCAGAAGCCTGGTATTCTAGGTTCAGTAGTAATGGTCTTATTTACACCTGTAGAGGTTAAATTTAATAAGCAGCCCATCAAAACGACCAACATAAATTACAGATATTCAGTTAAGTTGTCCATGTTGTGTTTATCAGTCAACATAACTATGATCTCTATCCCAGTGAAGATCAGTGGTCAAAGTGTCCACACCATAAAATACAGGATGCTCATCTAACAGAAGTCACATGAAGAAAATAAAGACAAGCTGCTATTTTTTTTTTAAGTTACAGTCTTAGACCTTAGGAGAAACAGCATTGCCCAAATATCACTGTGCTGCTTTAGTGAGCTTCACAGGTTTTACCAGTTTTCATCATCATCATCATCAGTATTTTACAATACAAACCTGTAAGCTTTTTCACGTGTTCAGGTGGCCTCTTCAGCTGCATTTCCACATCCTGCCATTCAGACGTAATTATGATCTAACTTACTATTGTTCAAACAAGAACAAACACGTCACATGTAAACATTTTTACGTTCCCTTGGCATGACATCGCGTGAAGTCCATAAAAAGTGCACCATTTTTTTTTTTTTTTTTTTGCAAAACAGGAAACGGACTTTATGTCATTACTCATTGTTAAAGATAATACATAAGACGTGTTCAGTGCTGCTACCTTCTGATTAAAGTTAATGTGTCACAATGGGAAACATTCAAAGACTCTAAATGTAGTCCGATTCATGTGGTTTTGTACTTGTATATACAAAAAGTTAGCACGGCATTCACAGCGGACAATACGACTCAAGGTGACTAGATAGCATGTCTTCACACTGCTGTCTGAAAAGCCTTCAATGTATGATACAGGCTGGATTTAGTGAAAAGATCAATGGTATTTATACAACAGAGAGACTGATGTTACCACTGCAATCACTGGAGAGGTTACTGCAATTATTTCAATTTTGCAGGTAAGCGTAAAACTGTGTGGTATGTAGACATGGTACAACAGTCACTATGAAGAACTCACTGTTGTAAAAGCGCATGAACAACATCGTGTGAAAAAGCGAGCGCACACACCAGAGTGAACTTCGGGGTGGGGGCGTTCCTCACATCTGGTCCACTGCCTGCCATTTAAAAAATAAATGAATAAACCCTCAAACATTTTTACATAATATTTTATTTTCACAATTTGTTCATTTCTGAAACACAGTTATCCGGTGGCAAACTCAGGATTATGCAATGAATACCAGAACCAATGGTTTCCAGCACCAAACGTTCTTAGACAGGCACAGCGATGGAGAAACCTTCCCCTCTGTCCTATGACAGCCTTTACCAGAGGTCGGGAAGGGGAGGGATGTGCGATTCCTGCCCCCACTGTGCCAGTGGTAAGGCCTAAAGCTCTGAGGAAAAGCCGCTGGTACAAACATCCTGGTTGTGGCCACACTAAACACCTACAGGGTGGAACAGCAGAGGGCGCTCTAGCACAGCATCTTCCTGCTGCATCTCAAACCCCCTTTAAAAACGCACTGGGGGATGAAAAGGATACCGAAAACATGTCCAACTGCAAACTGGCAAAATCATTTTGGCACAGACATTTGTTTGTATCAAATAATATTGTACAGGAGTCTGATTATTCTCCCTGCACACTACATCAGAAACCACAGTCCTCAACTTCCAAGGCGAAGGCTGAACAAAGTTGCAGACAGCTCACTCACAAATTGAAGCTGCGATACACAGCATCTGTGTGCATTTCGAAAAGTACAATTCATTTACAAAGCAGTGCTCAAGTGGGTAGTGATACACGCATCGTTAAAAGAACACCACAACACATATTACATCAGATTAATTTCGGTAGTTCAGAACGAAAGAACGTAATCAAAACATTTTGCACATCCTTCTGAAACTCTGTCACAAGACCATTCACAACTCAGCCACTCTGTATTGTTGTACCTAACTGATAAACAATCAAAAATTCCAACATCGCTCCCTACCACACAATGATCTTTGTTTGATTTAAACAAGAACACCTTTCCATGAGACGTAACCTTAGCTAAAAAATCCCATAACATAAATATTTAAATGGACGGGTTCTACTTCAATTTTATCCAAACTGTGTTTGAACTCCACTTCAAGGTCACTGGCTCTGTTAATGCAATAATGTAAACGTATAAAAATCCTGTTAAAACAACTAAAATGATGCGAGTCAAAACAACCCACAAAACCAATGGAACCCAAACATTGTGGTTCTAACAGCTTTGACACTGGAATAAATACCGTGACCACACGTGACCTAAATACCCCTGATCACACGTGACTTCTGTCTCTGCACATGCGAAAGGCTCTCTGCTATGTGTCTTGACTCATACGGCCTGGTCTGTCCCAGTTATCACCTGCACCATGTCATTAACTCATTAATTAAGCCCTGAGCTTCCCTATACAGTGCCACAGCTTCATCGGACTCCATTAAAATCTTTGCATAATTTGAAATAAAATATTTTACAACCTTTTTCTATAGGAAACGACTGCCACAGGTTTATGGTTCCATTCCAGTTTACCTGAGCACTTCTCCAGTGTCTTTTGACCCCTGCAGGTCACACCCCTTCGTTAAGAAGCATTACACGCATACACACAGAGCATGCCAAAGAGGTGCCCATTCTGTGCCATATCACACCCATCTGTTTTCTTTCAGCTCACTTCAGTGCAGTTCCCACGTCCACCACACCTGAACACACACCTGCACAGCAGAAACCGTTACCATCTGCAAGCTTTAAAAATGCCAAACTTGAAAGTAACAAATGATACAAATAATACAACAAATATTGCGGTATACAGCCTTTTCCAATCTGTTGAACAACTTAACCTTTTTACTGAAATTAACAGTAAGACAGTGGAAAGTACAACTTAAAAAACATGTATGACTGTCCATTGATTGCACATGTGGTGTTTACCCCATATAACTCTTACCATTAAGCATCCTGGAGTTCAAGTTCTTTTGTGTCCATTTTTTATTTTTTTTCCATACACCATTCTATTTACTGCTGCTATTAACCAAAGGCATTTTATTTCAGGCAGGAAAGGTCAACTTTGGTCTTACCATGAAATGCAGCTGGTTAAACTGACTGTCTTTTCTTTTCAAACTGTGCATGTTCTTATATTTTGACAAATGTTTGAAAACCATTTCAAAACCATCTCACGAGTGTCAGCCCTGTAATTATTGAACAGGCAGCAGCAAGAAAAGTTTAAGGTCAGTAACAAACTTCCTATTCTGTTTCCATACCATCTGGTGCTTACATTCTGATAAATATTAATGTGTAAAATAACATCTGGATAACAGCAGTAATAAGAGCTTATTTTTTTAAGCAAAATTTCAAGTTAGCCTAAAAACCAACTGCAGAACACAACACAATCATCCTTCAGGCCTTTGGGAAGTAATTATGAAACTGATTAACTGACTTAAAATACGATACGAAGACTGTTGTCATTCTTTACGTCACAGGTACGATGTAGGTGGAGCTGCAGATGAAGAACTCATCAGCAACACAGAGCGAATTCTGCCACACTGCAGCGCAACGTCATGCAAAGCCTGTCGTGTCAAAGCTTTGACCCGGGAGGTCATTTGGGGAGCGACCTTGGCGTGCAGCCTCGCGGTATGAGGACTGCGCCGACTCGAGGAGAAATGGCTGGGCGTGAAACGTAGCACAGACTGCCATTCCTCGGCCAAAGCGGGATGAACCACTGGAGTCACACACGGAGAGACAAAACAATGGACTGCAGCCCGGATCCGTCCCACTGAGGTCCAGGCGAAAACACAGCATGCACTACTCTAAGGTTTAACGCTGGGATAGGGCCTCCGTCCAGTGGGGCCAGCCGGGGCGGATTGCTTGCTTGTGTCCGAGTGTCTTTGGCGATGGAGGAGATGGGCCTGTTTCTCATGGTGAAGGGGTGTCCGTCCGCACAGCGGTGCCTCGATCCTGTACAGTCACTGTGCCTGGAATCGAGAGGGGAGTGATGATGAAGAAGGAGGAGGAGAGCAAGGAAGACAGAGGAGGAGAGCACAGAGGAAGGAGGACGGTGAGAGAAAAAGAGAGAGAGAAAGAGAAAACAAAGACTAAAGTCATGGGTATGTTAATTCAGGTTTTCCTAATGGGTTAACTGTTTATTTAAATAAGCCTGTCTCATCCTGCATGAGACGACAAGGAAAAAAAAAAAAAAAAAAAAAACAGCCAGACCACAAACATAATGAAATCACATTGTAGTACTACTCTGCACACACTTACTTGGAGTTTTTCCTTTCAGTGTCCTACTCCTTAACCTGGAAAAACACCAATAATAATGAAGTGTATAATTCACAACCTTGTAAAAATCAAACAGGCATTGGTTTACTAAAATATTACACAATTTTGGTAAAAGAGATGCAGAACACCCTAACGACTGATCCTTTAAAAATCAAAACTCTTCTAAACAGGTCAACAACAGGTCAACAAACTGAGACGCAATTCACACAAAACCCGTCAACCTGTTGAGCATAGCAAACTAAATCCGAACCTACCTTAAGCAGGCCTAACACACAAACAGCAAAACTATTAAACTATCCAACATACTTTCTGAAATCATGTCTGGATGAAAAGCAGTAATGTTTTTATGGCTGACCTGATAAAATTAATTTCCTACTCTGTCTGACACCCTCTTTGAAATCTTACAGGAAATGGTCTAAGACAAAATAATAAACTTCAGCAGGCTGACACTAATAAAACTCGCAACTGCAGCTGGTGAAAACCCAGACTGAAATCTTAAAAAGTACAAAGAATGCAGTTCTTCTATAAAAAGCAGCAGCGTGGTTTAATGGGTCATTACCAACACTCTGGCCAACTCTCATTTAAAACAGCAACCTATGGTGCAACTGTAGTTACCTGAAGAGCAAAGGCGCATTTTAATGTTTTATTATCATTTATAAAATGTGCTGCACCATAAGGAACCTTAAGTGATGTACATATGACTGCAGTCCATACCACCTGTCAGGCTCCCTATGAAATAACTAGTGCATTTCTGGCATGTTTACGGTGTAAACCTACTACAGACTGAGTGCAAAATCTCAAAAATAACAAATTTGATGCGTACATGGTTTATTTCTTTGTGTACTTTAGCTATGGATATCTCTGACTTTTCTGCATGTAAAAACGGTTGTGTGCAGCAGAGGAGAGCATGCGACCTTCACATATACAGTAAAACAATGACTTGTTCTGCAGTCAATCTTTTACACAATGACCAAAGAAGTGACTGCAGTTTGTAACTGGAAAAAACGTAGCATTCGACACAACCCCAGTTCAAGTGAATGTGAACCCGCTCACACTCACCCCTGTCCTTCCCATTCTGCATCTTCTCCTCCTCTTCATCACAGCCATCCTCCACTTGACGGCCACAGGGAGAAGACACTGACTCTCATTTCACAGCACACAGTAACACCACATTCAAAAAGCACGTTTGCTCATTTCCACATAGGTGCTCTTTTAAAAGCATCTCAGTTCCGTCCATGGATTTTCTACAGTGTGACAGAGCAAAGACTTTGAGCAAGCTATAGTAAAAGCAGCAAGCGTGGGGGGGGGGGTTACGTTAAATGATTATGCGAACGCACATGCACTGTTGCTTAGAGATGACACAAAAACACCCCAGATTATTGCCCCATATATGTGAAACTCAATATTTAACTTCACACCACTCAGATATCTCTAGCTGATGCCTATCTTGGAATTTCATTTATTCTAGTTCTGCACCATAGAAGAAGAACGGAAGGTGAGAGGTTCAGCCATCACTGGCTGAGCGCCGGTCACAGTGCTATTCCCTTCCTTAATAAAACATGTATCCCTAGACCTACTTAGCTGTATCACTTAGATATTAAGCAGAGCAGCCGGTCTGCAGACATTTAGCATGGGTTGTATTAATGACTGTTTATGAACATTTATAAATGGACACGTTTTAAGTGAAAAAACCAAAGCAAGATAAAAATCAAAACTCAAATGCTGCTGAACAGATGAGTAGTGTGGACTGCATTTAAAACAGACCAAAAACAGCAAAAAGAGCTTGTAGAGTTGAGCACAAGGTCAATTTCTGTGGATATAAAAAACCTCCTGTAGCACCTGCTGTCCTTGAAAGTTATCAGAGTATACAATGACAAACCTACCAGAATGGAGTTCTTTCACAAGTGATGACATGGTGTTTGTAATAGAATCAGCTGCGACTAAAAGATCGTTACGAAGGTTTCTACGTGCACCTGAAAGACAAATTAGCAAACAATCTGCAATGATGGTTTGTGTTTTAGATTTATATTTCCGTTGTGTGCTCACAGAAGACGATGTTTGATTTAAACCTACAACCTTTGTGCACAAAAGACACACTGATAATTGATTTTGATCTATAGCTAATCTGTGTCCACAAGATAACAGTGTTTCATTTTGATATATAGCTGCAGTGGGTCCACAGAGATCGTAATAATGTTTGAATTTTAGCCACACCTACAGACGGTGTGGACACAACGTATCACAATGCATGACTTGCTCCACAGCTGGTCTGTGTCAACAAAAGACATAATGTTTGATTTAAATCTATAGCTATAGAGACTGTGTATACAGATGACGTGACAATGGTCGATTTTAATCTACAGTTACAGTCTGTATAAACAGAAGACATAATGTTTAACTTTGATCAACAGCTACAGTCTGTATATACAAAAGACATAACAATGGTTGATTTTGATCTATAGCTACAGTCTGTGTATATAGATCATATAACAATGTTATATGTTGATCTATAGCTACAGTCTGTGTATATAGAACATGTAACAATGTTTGATTTTGATCTGTAGTTACAGTCTATGTCCCCAGTAAACATACTGATGGCACAATATTGCTTTGCCTTTCAGATTTCCACGACACTGCATTAAAGTTGAAAGACACTTTGCAGACAGTTCTGTTTTAAAAGTCAATCCACACTTCAGGTTGGACACTGACAGAGCTGTTGTCCCACCACCACTCACCCTGAGCGAAAGCTTCTTGGACATCTCCACCCATTCCAGCCAAGGAGTCCTGGGGCACGTGGGTGGGGGTGGAGCCGGCAGACGTGGAGCGGACAGGCATGGGCATGGGGCGGCTAGAGGCATGACTGGGTGACGAATGAGGAGAGACTGCAGCCTGAGCCTGTGGGCAAAAGAGGACATACAGAACCGTGATGCTACAGAAAGCTCTGAAGAACCCTGAGAGTCACACAGAACAGAGAGAACCATTAAAGTCACACAGGAAACACTCAGAACAGAGAGAACTATCAAAGTCACACAGGAAACACTCAGAACAGAGAGAACTATGGAAGTCACACAAGACACATGCAGAACAGCCAGGACAATCACATAAGAAACTAAAAATAATGGTAATAGAGAAGCATCAGTGTTAAAGATAATATGCGGAACAAACATGCTCCCATACTACAATCAAAGGTCATAGAGGAAACTCTAATCCATAAGAGCCAATCCAGGGCATAAAGAGCACACTATGAGCCTAGCATCATCAGCATAAGTCTGACTCAAGTGCATTTGTTATGTTAAGCACATGCGCTGCCATTTCGTTTTCTTGAATCATCATACTCATTACAAACATACTGAATGCAGATATGAATGTAGTTGATTTGTCAGTTTACCTGTATATCCTGTACTGAAAAATTATCATTTTAAAGCCATCTTTCTGTTTGCTCCAGCCTAATGTGGTGGGAGGTTACTCACTCATTAGGTAAATATACCTTACTCGTTGGTCTCTGAAGGGCTCCACATTCAAAGCAAAGCCTGACTTTGCTCTAAAGTAACCTGGCAGAACAACAGGGAAAGGCTGCTACTATGTTCTCTGCACATGACAGAAGCACTTTGTACATTTCCTCTCTGGCCCTGCTGTCAAAACACACACAGCTGGCTAAAGGGCTCCATTTGTCCAAAGGATGAGAGTCCATCTGGGTGCAGATGGTGAGGATGAGTAGTCACACTGTGATAGCTGACATATCTCTCTCTCTCTCTCTCTCTCTCTCTCTCTCTCTCTCTCTCTCTCTCAGGATGTGTGTTACAACTGGCAGCAGTTCAGAGTTTATCCCCTAATACCTGCCAACCTTTTTTATTATTTATTTATTTATTTTTTATTTTTACAGCGTTATACATTGATGTTGATGAGCGTGTGTTCTACATATTCAGCAAGTCCGGGGAAGCACACCTCCACAAGAAGGCAACTACACCATTATTATGTAATTATTTACATGACTCAGACATGTGACATATGTTTCTTCTGTCCTCACGGCTCAGAAAAATTAACTACATCAAGTGTAACTGTTTTTGTCAGTTTAAAGAATAGTAATATTTTGATTACGTATGTGCTTGCAGTTGGATATGGGGACACAGCTTCAATGATGACAACAACCTCAATGGATACATATGGTACTTTTCCACTGGCACAACCATTCCATGCAATGCCATACCTTGCCCACACGATTTGCTATTGCACTGTTACCCGTATTACAGGGGCCGACCGAAAATGATTTTTTGGTTTTGGCCGAAACCGAAAGTTTAACTACACTTTCGGCCGAAACCGAAGCTGAAAGATATATCACCCACAAAAAAAAAAACCCGATCACAAGATTTATGAAATATGCCATGATGCTATGCCACTTTTATTAATAAAGAACTAATCATTAACATCACTAACCATTAACAATTTATGAACATCAATACTCAATTTTTATGAAATATGTCATGATGCTATGCCACTTTTATTAATGAAGAACTAACCATTAACATCACTAACCGTTAACATCACTATTAATAATTTATGAACATCAACACTGATCCAAACAAACGAATATTGTAGTTAATAAACAACAGCTTTTCCGCATTCTCGCCCAGCAAGTTGCTACGGCGGTCAGCATACAGCTGTGCTGCTGCTCTAAACAGCTGTTTACTGGCCACGCTGGTCGGCGGTGCAGACAAGTATTTTAAATGGTTAATTCTCACCAATTCACTATAGAACTATTAAATAACAGACAAGCTTTGCTTATATGTAAGTGACTGCTGTAATTACGCCAACTGGCTAAAGCTCAGTATCAATATTGTCAGACGAGTCTGAGTAACAACACGTGTATAAACTAAAGCAGGACGTCAATGAGTGAATGAACATCCTTCGGACTGCTCAGCGCCGACTGCTGGCCCACAGTCAGAGTCGGAGTGACAAACAGCGCTACTGTAACATTCTAACTGCCCAGTGCCG